>CM039681.1:91488503-91628330 GCA_022537955.1 Schmidtea mediterranea | reverse complement strand
AGAAAGTGAGGAGGAGCCAAAAGACTCTTTTATTTCTCATTTCTTCTATACGGAATGATTATTGACGTTCAATCCTGCGTTCCGCACGCGGTCTTCACGGGGACAGATATTGGCGATATTTCCACGCACTTAACGAATCTGAATAATATGTTGATTTTGATATCTTGCGGTGTGTCTTGGCTGTGGGCAGGAAAACTTTCGAAAATAAAAATATATAATTATGAAAATAGTTTTTATGCTTATAAATATTTATTAATATATTAAACAATGTAACAAATTATCTGCAAAAATCATCATAAAAATTACAAATAAATCTCGACATCCGACATTAAGCAGAGCTCTACGAGGGTTGCGAGATGGGGTGGAGAGAGAGTTTCCAAATAAAACCTTCGCTACTAAAATGATTTTTTAAACAAAAGGTTCAAGTTGAAAACTGATAGTTCTTTCAAATTCGACCTAAATTATTCTACACACTCTCAAAAATCACCACCACCAGAGTCCAGTCGGGCACTCATTAAACCTATAATATAAACATAAAATGCGCCGAAGTTATTAAAGGAAAGGCTACGGCGAATGAAATAATATGAAATCGAACTGCTATGAAATGAATAACAAATTTAAGAAAACAATAAATATTATTAAAACAACACCCAACTTCTAGTAAACAGAGAAATTTATTTCAGCATCCTATCCATCATACAAACTTGATGGAAACACTTTTCTTCTATTTTTATAAATAAAACCCACCATTAATTCGGAGATTCGCACCAGTCCAAAACGAAATCAGCCTAAAAATACTAAGCATCGATAAAATAAGAAAATTATTTTTATTTCTATGACCTACTCAAACACTAACGACCCCCCTCCAACTATTCCCACCTCATATCCGCGCCATCACAAAAAACAGCCATCCATCATTGATATCTCATTTTCCTAAAAATTAACAGTAATTTCTGATTCAAATATCCAAAACAAGTTCTTGATTCATAACCGTAATCCCAATCACTAATACCAAACCCCACTACTAATAGCCTACTTTTAAATTACCCATTGTTCCATTATTAAATATTAAAAAGGGTAAAGAATTAACGACTCGCCGTTTTTCCAAAAATCGACTGAAAATTGAAAATGACCAATCCCAATACTGTAAAATGCCAGTGAATAGAATACAATCCGGTGCAATTAATAAAATTCCAATATTGTTGGCGAGAAAGATGCTTCATGATTTTTTCGACCGGTGAACTCTTGCAATTAACTGCAATACATTAAATATAATTAAAAAATAAATAAGAATCAAATAATTTGAAGTGAATTGAATTAACCTGGGAACACCCGCCGTGCATCGTGAAAGTTGGCGATACACGAGCGAGTTTTCCGCCCCCCGTTTTATTTTATCCAAAAAAAAAAGACGTTACAAAAATCTCCATCGTCGAATTTCGATATCCATCTCGAAACTTTTAATGATGAACAAATTCAACAATTGACACGGATACCAAATTGTTTATTCTGTAACTTAATCATCTGAACTGCGGACTAGTGCCCGGCTAAACCAAATTCCATCCAATCAATCATCATGACGTGCAGAATCGCTCCCAACCGGATACAGGACACCCACCTCCAAATCAGAATATTAAATACTACAAATCGCATTGATTATTTTACCATTCAACAATGTCAATAACAGGAATTAACACCAAACATGCCCCAACGAGGAGCTGGTCGCAGCATTGAAAGAACTGTGAAGGGAAAATTGTAAATGTATTATAACGCAAATCTAGATAATTTTTGTAAAAATATAAATCGATTTCTTTTTATAATATTATCCGTTTAAAGAATGTAATAAGTATAAATATTATGTAATAATTCATAATCGCTTATCATAATACGTATTTAATTTTCTAGTATTGTCACATGACCCGAACAATCTCCTTATTACTGTGCTAACCTAAAAGTTTATAGATTATAAAATCATCACCTTGTTAACAATTCATCATTATCCTCGACCTATTTAAGTCTAGCCATTAACTTCTCGACACCACAACCCCTAAGAATTTATTCATCACCCAATAATCATTGTCTTTGTGTCAACCGCTGGATTATCACTTTTGAATCCGCTTACAGGTCACTCGTAGAAAATTCCGCCGCATATTAGGACTTTTTAAAAACCAAAGTTTGCCTCGCAAAGTATTAATTACATTCACATAATCTTCAATAATGAGTAATTAGTTTAAAATGGTTACCATCGGTTTTGCCAAAAAATTCTATACAGTTGATAGATTTGGAAAATCAATCTGCTCTTTGATTTAAGTTTAGCGTTGAGAATTAGAGTTATTGTGTTACAAAATATTTCGACGGACAATCTTGTTAATATTCTTAACACGGTAGAAGTATTTGTTTTTAGGTGGTAAATAAAGAAAGTCAATTTGAATAGACAGCATGGAATTGATGTTTTTTAAACATTCAATAAAATTTCTATTTCGAAAACCTCCAGCAAAGAAAATGGGAATTGATTTAACGGAAAGTAAAATAACACGAAACTCAAGACTGTTTTCATTCAAAAATGGCTGAGGCAGATTTAATTTTCTAGTAAGTTCACCAAGAAAGTAAATCAGAATATGATACTTCCCAAAATATTTCTCCATTCTTTTGATAAAATTCATTACCCTAGTTAACGTTTCTCATCTTTCACAACTAGTTCGAAGAATCACATTGCCGACTTCTCTCGCACATACCGTGGAGAGGCCTGGCACGTTACAGACAAAGATGCCAGAATTTCCCCCGTCGAGATTAATCACGGAGACGATGGGTCAAAGGCTGCTGAAGAATGGACCCCGCCGAAGAAATCCACCGCAGGCTCGGCACCTACTTAAAAACCTGGAACCCCAGCAAAGACAAGTATCACAGGTGGCGGCTCGCCGTATCTGAGTAATCGAAAAGACGTAACTGGCGGTGGATCCGACAATTATTGCCTCCCCGACAAGGCCCTCACACACGTTCCCCTCAATCAACAACCGTCCGAGCCCGTTACACAAAAGGCCAACAAATTCATCTCTGCTATACGCCAGAAGAATTATGAGAACAAATAAAATTAATGTACCTTTCGCATGATTAGTTTGGAATTTTTATTTTTTTTTGTAAATATTCCATTTGTTGTTGTTAAACTACGTCATATAATTCTTCTGTTAATGATCTCACCCCTTTAATCACTCACTTTATAGCCATCAACCTGTTAAGTACTACAGAAGGAATTGTTCCCGCGCCCGCAATCTAACAAAGCTCTATATGATCAGATTATTCAATTACAAGGAGCTCAACAGGGTGAAATCCACCTGGTGAACCAGCGAAACTCAAATCTCTCCATCAACGTCTCACCCAGCTGCTCAAAGGGTTGCTGAGAACGACAACTGAATCAAACCCCGGACGCCAGATAAGGGGTTGAAGTTCCCTGGCCGCCAGCCGTGAAGGAGAAGCGTGACTTACCCTCTTATCTTCGCCCCATCTCAATTGGCGTACCGGATTCCAGTCAACACCCCAACGTCCCGTGGCGGCTCATCAACAACCACCCTCGAACAGTAACAGCCGGGGCTTAGGAACGCGGCCCAACGCAGAAGCCGCACCGCCTGGCAAACAAACCTCAATTAATGTGTCCTATACGTTGTAAAATTAAATTGAATTACAAATTATTTCCAATTACCCTGTTTTGTTTTACAAAATTGAATAGAATTATAATATGATAAAATCGTTTAAAAAGGATATGTTAAAAACTGGAATAATATTTAAAGTGCCGCCGAAAAGTTCATGAGTATTCACACTCTCGTCCATTGGAATTTTCATTCCATTTTATACCTTGCCAAATGAGTCTGATCTTGAACTTATCGCACCACAGGGACATTACAAAGTCGAGATAGGTCTTCATAGACTGCTCGTTGAACCCGAGGATTGTCCGAGCAATACACATTAGCAATAGCGCTCACTTTTTGCGGACAATCCACCCACTCGAAGCACCATTTCCAACGTTGCTTAGCAACGGGTTACCGAGTGGTAGCTAAAGAAATATTTATCATGGCCTACCGGAGGATAACAATAAATATTCAGAGCCAAAATAGTCGAAACCCTAGTAAACCCACCATATAATAAATTTGGCTTAAACCGATCAACATAATTGTTTTGTGCAAAAATCCAAAGGAATTAAAGCAGTGTTCAATTGTTAAAAAATAAAATAATTCGGGACGACATTTTTCAACCGCTAGAGAGAAATAAAATTAGTAAAAAACGACCAAACCGACTACAAATTAAGAAAACACATAGGGAAATAAACCAATGATGGTTTCGCAAAAACCCTAAGGAAACAAATTGATATGAAAATCGTTTTTAAATTGTATTAGAAATCAAACGCCAAGATATTCAACACTTTAACCAATACCTTGACATACAACAACCGAGTAAGACACAATGATATTCACAGATCTGCCATAAGTAAACAACACATAATTAAAAAGGGCAAATTCGATAAAAATAAAATGAGTAAGTAAGGGGAGTAACGTAAACAACGGAGAGAAGCAATTAAACCGATAGGTAGATAAACGATAACAAATACTTTTAACGAGTAATCATAACTATTAAAACAAGTATTTATAAGATAATCCAACAAGGTAATTAAACTATTAAATTAAGAGTTAAAATGAATCTAAACTACTATTAGTATTCAAATAATTTAATGGGTAACTAAAAATATTCAATACTTTTATAGATGAATAGCCAAAATAATAGAAAAAAACTGTAAGGGTATCCTGGACATCGAAAAACGAAATTCTAGCAGAATTAATTAATAAACAAATAAATTAAACGAGCTAAAGAAGACAAGCATATGATTTCAAACCTGTACTCTGACAACTCGCATCATTTAGTGAAAATTTTGATGTTGATAAAAGACGTGACAACTGACAAGAATATTATTATATTTTCTATGCATAGATTGAATAACCTATTTGGAAAAAATTGAAACAGTTGATGAAAAAGGTCGAAAACATTGAAACGAGTTACAAGGCAACAATGAAGAACAAACCAAGCGTTATCTAGAATGCTATGCGTGCCAAAACAGAGAAGCAGGATATGGTATACCTGCGGACACCTACGTTACCTGTGCAGATGCTCACAATTAATCCAACTGTTATGCATGTCAACGAAAAATTAAAGAAAGTATCTGAACTGTGTTATTTCCATGAACCGAAACGTTATGATGAAATAAGAATAAATATATTGTTCCATATTGATAGATTGCTATCAGACGTGAGATAAATTAACATCATGGTTACCGCGTGAAAAAGTTGTATACGTTAAAGTGAATATGCACGTTCGTATATAAACAAAAATAAAAACTACCCGACAACGATAATAAAAAATATGAAAGCCAATCAAGGAAAAATTAAAGCAACATGCACAGAGACACAAAGTATTGGACGGAAAAATTTCGACAAACCAAGTACCTAGTGTTATGATTTTTTTTGTTGTTCTATAATATATTGAGTATAAGACGATCTATATACTATATATCTCTTGCTGTCAAATGTAAGTACGCTCACCGAGGAAACCTGCATTAACCCTTACTGAGAAAGAAATGTAGGCCAAGTCGCGTAGTGCAGCAAGCAACCAGCAAAAGATTGATCACCTCTTTTGGAGCTTGCTATGCGATTACACACATTTTTGAAGGAACAGAAGTGAGAGACGACCGAAGAGTGACGAAATGCACATATGTAGAGATATTAATAGTTGTTAAATACTCTTGCTTAAGGCTCCTACAGATTAATTTTTCCCTAGCTTGTTGGTGAAGGCACCAGATGGACCAGCACGACGTCTCGTGCTTTCAGGTTGTTACACCAAGGATCTTTTTGGCGCTGAGCCGTTCGATACAAAAACCCGGATACCACACCGGTCATCGATATGAAGATTTTTTTGCTGGCGGGACTCGGATACAACAATCCGATCCTCACCACGAAGTATCCAGCGACACCAAACGGTAGTTGAGATGCTGAACTAAACCGTCAAAATGGTTCATACTCAAACAGATCCTACTTATAGATCAGAATCAGGCGTCCCGAATTGTGCCGTAAATTGAACGGGATTGAGCGGCAAGATATTAGGAACTTTCGCGCCCCATTTTATCCGCTTAACCTTTTCTTTTCAACCTATTCGTGATGTCATAAACCGCTTTTGGAACTTGACTGAACGTCTAGCACTTCCATATTTTATATTCTCCGAGGTACACAATCGGATCCCACACGCCTATACCGAGGAAGTTTTTTTAGTTTTACCCAGCCACGAGGATGTTTCAGTTACAACGAACCCGGATCCACACCGAGTAGCCCAAATATCCGAAGTGGCGTGAGTAAAGCGTAACCGTAAATGCGCCTAACAAAAAACGCATGGATCGAACAGTTGAGCCTCAAACTACCAAAAGTCACTATGAAACTCAAACTAATATTAGATATGATTAAAATTAGTTAATATGAATATGATGAAAAGAATATGAATAAAGATTTAGATTAAAGCTAAATGAATATATTGAAAGATAAAAAACCGATATTAAAATTAGAATATCGGCTATCGACGAGTAAAAATGAGAAACGATTATGAAATAAGACATATGAGAAATGATCGTAATATGATTACAACAAGACCATTGCAGACAAATATGAGTAGGATAAAAAGAGATATGACTAAACACTTAAATAGATAAATGATATAATGAAAAGAGAAATTTGATTTAAAGAGATAAAACATTATATGAATAGATGTTTAAGCCACAGAGAGCCACGTTAAAAATAAGCGAAGGCCAAGACAAAACGGAAAACATAGAGGTAAGAGGAAACAAGCGACTAGATTAAGTAAATGAATTTTGGGAGACATCAATTGGAAAAATAATTAACGGAATGAATAATTATGAGTGTAAGGATTTTATATATTATATTTTATGATATAGATAATTAGATACGACTTATATAGAATGATTAATAAGACCATATAGATAATTGATACGATCAATAGATAATTATTACCCGAGATATAATAAATTAAAAAGGACTTAAAATGAGGGGTGAGTCGCATAAAACCACCCGTGGAAATGCGAACAGGATAATAAACGTATGTAGTAATGGTAACGAGGAGAAATTGTATAGAGTATAAAATATTGGATGTCATTTATTTTTAGATCAAATATCCAAACAAAGCAATAACAAAGCAATCCAAACCAATTTCAAATCAAACAAGCAGGAAAATATTTTCAGCATCAAACGTTAAAGCAGACATAAACAACGCAATTTGAACAATTAAAACAGAGAGAGTTTGCATAAACGTCAAATCAGTAGCCCAAAACAATCCAAGACAATAACAAAGCAATTTGAGCAAGCAGAACAGAAAAGATTTTAAACTAAGAGCAGGCAATAAAGCAAACCATCGAGATTCAAAAACAATCAAAAACAAGAAAAATAACGTTAAATAACACAAAAGCAAGGCAAAAACCAACGAATAACCGTAAAACATTGATAGATCAGCAACCATACGAGAAGCAAAAATCAAAGAAATGAGAAAAAGAGTTTATTAAAAGCAGAAGAAAAGAAAAGAGCCCGCAACAGCAGAAGTGCCAATACAGAAGCATCAACTACAACAGTAACAGGAACCGGTACAGATAGCGGGGTAACCGATATCGAATTCAACAGCAGCGAGGAAAACAAAATAAACAATACAGAAAATCGGCTGCCAATATTAGAATCGGAGAACGAAGAAGAGAGATTAAAGAATCCGAACAACAATTCAAACATGACAACCTCGGAAAGTGTAAATGGAACACCAAATCCAAACCCAACACCAGTTAATACGAACGAAGGAGAATTCAGAGAAAAGTTTAGAGGAGAACCATTCGACGGCAGCCTCAATAAACTGGATACATTTTTAAAGGAATTTGAAGTTTATAAAAATATCTGTCACTGGACAGATCAAAAAATAAAAGAGCGACTATCCTTCTATTTAAAAGGGAGTGCACAAGATGTATTTGTGGAGGAAGCAAGAGACGCAACGAAATTGACAACGTGGACAGAGATTAAAGAGTTCTTAGTAAAAATATTCGGAATAGAGAAAAAGGGAAATAGGAAGATATTAGACTTCCTACATCGAAAACAAAGACGAGACGAATCGAATGCAGTGTACGCATGTGAATTTAAGAAATTGTGTAAAGAAGCTTTCGGGGATGCAGATCTGCCCGAGGATAAAATGGTAGATGTCTTTATAAGAGGAATCAAAAGAGAAGATATACGAGCCAACCTTGGATGCTTGGCATCAGAAACACTGGATAAAGCAGTAGCAATCGCAAATAGATGTGAAGCCCATCTAGGACTGGGATATCAAGTAGCAGTCCTGGCCACAGAACCAACAACTCCAACAGTCAATGCCAACAATCAAAACAACAATACCAATCCAGCCATGAATCAATTCATCCCAAGAGCACAGCAGATGTTCAAGCCACCATCAACGAGAAATCCAGAAGATAGAGGTAATAACCAAGTAAGCTATAATAATAATTTCAGGAACAATCCAAACGCAAATGAAAAATGCTCCACATGTCAAAAATTGGGACATCGAACGGAAAATTGTTTTCGGAATCACAACTGCCAGAAATGCGGCAGAAGAGGACACACTGAGAGAATATGCGGGCAATTTGAAAACAAAGCATGTTACAACTGTGGTCAGCAAGGGCATATCGCAAGACGATGCAACATAAGAAGAGAACCAAATCAACAAAGACCGAATAACCCCACGAGAAATCCGCAAATCAACGAAATACAAGAAATAGATATGCTAAGAGAAACACTACAACGAATGCCCATGGAATTAAAAGAGATGATGCAACAGATGCCTGCCAACATACAACAACAACGAATCAATGTAATGAGAAGCAATGAAGAGATTCAAGAGCTGCGAACTAGAGAGTATCAAGAACAACAACAAGCCGAATGGCAAAGACTACAAACAGAGGAAGCTCAGGAAATCCAGCAAAGATGGGAAAATCGAAAACAAACCCCAAAAAGAAATAATATGATAAAAATGGAAACTTCAGATGAAATCCACACTGCGGAGCAGTGTGTTGAGAACGAAGGGGGAGGAGATATGATAACTGATGAGAAAACAACCGAATTAAATACGATGGAAAAAATAGAGGCTATCAAAGAATTTCCAGAAGAGAAAAAACAGAGACGTCGACAACTAAAAGAAATGACAACTGAGAAACCAGACGAACCAGAAGCCCAAGAGATTAAACAAGCAGAGATGATGATAACGGAAGACCAAAACAAGGAAACACTAACTTACGAAATAGACAAACTCGAAAAAGAAATTATAACACAAAAAATAGATAGTGCACTCGAAAAAATAGAGCAAGAAGAAGCTCTAGAACAAGAGGAAGATCAATTAAGAGAAAAAGAAGAAACTCTAAAGCAAGAAAAAGAGCAACTTAAAAAGAAGGCACTAATATTAAAAATAGATGGAGCATTAAAGCACTTAGAGCAAGAACAAGCACTAGACCAAAAAATAGAAGTGCTGGCAAAGAAAGCCCTATCTCAAAAAATGGAGGAACCAAGATTAGAACTACAAAGGGATGAGCAGGAAGCATCGACGTCACAAGAAAAAGAAAGGATATCAGAACCAATAATAACAAAAAATCGAATCCAGAGGATACATCTACAAAAAATAGATAGTGCACTCGAAAAAATAGAGCAAGAAGAAGCTCTAGAACAAGAGGAAGATCAATTAAGAGAAAAAGAAGAAACTCTAAAGCAAGAAAAAGAGCAACTTAAAAAGAAGGCACTAATATTAAAAATAGATGGAGCATTAAAGCACTTAGAGCAAGAACAAGCACTAGACCAAAAAATAGAAGTGCTGGCAAAGAAAGCCCTATCTCAAAAAATGGAGGAATCAAGATTAGAACTACAAAGGGATGAGCTGGAAGCATCGACGTTACAAGAAAAAGAAAGGATATCAGAACCAATAATAACAAAACATCGAATCCAGAGGATACTGCTACAAAAAATAGAAACAAGAATCAGAAGAGAAAAACCCACGTGGAGTGAAGTTCAAATTGAGAACAGAATAAAAGATATATGGTTTCAAACAAAAGGGCCAACAAAGATAATGAAAGAGGAGGAACAACCACATATCAATATGCTAAGACAAATACCAGACGACCAAACAGATGAAGACGAAAGTGAAATAAGCAGTCTGGGTGGAGAAATATTTCAATCATGTGAGGAAAATAAACCAAATAAAGATGAATCAAAATCAGAAATAGAAGAAATGGAAACTAACGTGCCAAGAGAAGATGAAACAGAAATATTAAAAGAAATTAACGAGATTGTAGAAGAAGTAGATCGAAACCAGATGTTCCTAAACCTCAAAGATACAACAATGTATAGCAGAATAATGAAATTAATTGCAAAAGGATATCAACAAGATAATGGTACGTTCACGGCATCATGGAAAGACATGATAAAAAAGTACCAAGAGAACTTGAAAGAATATGATAGAGCAGAGTATCAAGTAATTATTGATTTTCCAGAGATACCGAGACAGATAATAGCAACAAGAGGCGAAAGCACAAATGAATTATATGAATGGGTAGTGAAAAAGCTAGGACCCAGTTATAAAAACAGACCTCTATATTACCAAGGAAGAAAAATTAAGCGAAACATACACCTCGCGGATGCTCTAATATGGTCAAACGGAATAAACGTAATAACATTAAACAAAAGTGAAACCGAAGAAACGACAGCGGAAATATGGCAGAAAATTCAAACATTGTATATCAAAGAAATAAAACCCGGATTGGAAAAAGAGAGACAAAAAATAATGAGGCAAAACCAGATAAAAATGACAGAACAAGCCATAGACCAAGCTAGAAAATATATTAACCGACTATCTTTAACTAGACCGATATCAATGAAAATGTTTGTAGAAGCAGTACGAGACACAGATATTATGAGATTCGATAACGAGAGAACCGATGAGTTGATAGCCAAATATGGAGAGCATCAAAGAGACATGAGGGGAGACGAACCAATAAAGATAAAGATAAAATTACCGAATGATGAAACAAAGGAAATATTGGTAGATCCCGATTGTCAAATGCATGAATTATACCGACGGATAAACCGAGAAATCATCCAACCGATAATCGAAAGTAGTGATGACGGTATGGTAGAGGATGTGGCAATAATGTATCACAAGCGACAAATCAGTCCGCGAGAACGAACCCCGATATACGAATTATGTATATGGGAAGACGGACAAACCATTAAAATCATAGCCATGGATGAACCAGAGAGGAAAAAAACGACAAAAAAGGAACAACAGATCCAAGAGTTCCAAGAGGAAATGAAGAGAAAAATGGACCAAATATTAACCATCTTACAGGTATGGAAACAAGATGCGAAGCTGAGTACAAAATTGCAACCTATAGACGATTCGCGATGCCGATCAACACCATGGAAAAGGGTATATGACGAAAAGACAAAAGAGTGGAAATGGAAAACAGAGAGAACCGAACCGAAATGGAGAAAATACGTACCAGGAGAAGCGCCAGAAGACGCTGCCAATGAAACAACCTTAGAACTATATGAAGATGAGCCATACGAAAATTTACCAGAGGAAATGATAAACGAAATGGAATGGCAACCGGAAGAAGACGAGGAAATAAATGATAGAGCTCGGTTAGCCCCATACACAATGAAAATAGGTGGATGGGCTGAAAAAGTGAAATCCGCTGAGGAAGAGAAAATCATCGGTATTACAAGTCATCAGTTCTATACAGAAATCGGAGGATACCGTATGAAATTGAGAGTGTACCCAAACGGAGATGGAGTAGGAAAGGGAAAATATCTATCAGTGTATTTTCTATTAGCAAGTGGCAGATATGACGGAAAGTTAGATTGGCCATTCAATCGGAAAGTCATAATTTCAATCGCTAAACCCGGAAAATGGGAAGGGCGACAGAGTGAAAAATTGGGAGTAGACCCAAGATCTATGATAAGCCAGAAGCCGAAATCCACCGAAAATGTTGCAGGAGGAGTACCACAGTTTCTACTGAAAAAACATGTGACACCCCAATTCGTAAAAGACGATACGATATATATTACAATCGAAGTAGAAACGGAACGGGAAATGAAATTACGAATCCAACAAGAACAAGCGAGACCGCGAATCAGTGTACTCGAAAAACGAGTTCCCGGAACAAGATACTTGCCCACAGATATGGATGATTCTGTGGAGGAAGGATTAACAAGATTAACAGAAACGCAAAAATGCAGAGAATTAGCAGCGATATTGAGAACGGGGGCAAAGAATCAAAGACGAACCGTAACGGATCTGGCAAAATGGATAATCGATTCCTGTAACAGAATAGAAAACCTACGAAATATTGTAAAGGAAATAGAAGAATATCGAAGAATGTATGCGTGGTACCCAGAGCAATTTCGAGAAATTATACGAAAATGTAAACACACCGAATGGGCAGCCGAAATGATAGAGAAGTATAGTTTAAAAATTATGACGCCAGACTTCGAACCAATTGAAAGAGATTTTTACATCACCGCCAAGGTAAGTGAAGTAAAAAAGAGAATACCATATGAATTGCCATTTCACTTACAATACGAAGGACGATCATTGGATGACGATCTCAAAATTGGAGTTACACCGATGCAATTAGGGTTAATAAATATATTAACGGTGGCAACGATCGCAGGTAGAGAACTCAACAAGAGAGAAATCAAAACGAAAACGCCAATAGGACGACAAGAAAGTCTGGGTACGCCAGAAGTTCCACCTGCCGCCGATGAGGTAATCGTCATCACAACAGGACTTGAAGAGATATTGAATGATCTTAATGATATCGTGGATGAGGAAACAACCAGGAGAATACCGGAATCAAGAGACTTATTCCTGACAGAAAACGAGAACGACATGACAACAGATGAACTAGACGAACTAGTTTGTGCACAGAGACAACCAGTTGAAATTATAGAGCCAGATACCGAAGAGGAAAATAAAAGGAAAAAGAGGAGACGCCGAAACTCAACAGGAGACGAATGGGACAACTGGATAAATGAACGAGGAGCTACAACATCCAGAGAAACGGCAGACGAACAACCCAAACGAAAAGAAACAGGTACGGCAATGGAAAAGAAATCTAGAGGACGACTGAAAACTGACAAATCGGCTCCAGAAAGAAAAACCAAAGAACAAATGCAGATGGATCAACTGACAACAAAATTAAATAAGCTTAGCCAAGTAACAAAGCAGTTACAAGGAAAACTGAAAGGCCAAGAACAAGGAGCAAAGTGGATCAACAGATTAATAGCCGATATTCTGGGATTAGCAAATCCAGAAATAAAGAGAAATTTAAAACTCAACAATATCGGGACGGAAGCGAAACAGCTTTAGGCAGCAATAAAACCAATAATAAACAAGATAATGGACAATAAAGTGCGAACCACAACCAAAGATCCGGAGGAATTGCTATTGATAATAAATCATTTAACAAAACGATCAGATGACCCAAATAGATATTTGGTAGAAATGGCCTATCTGATGTATAATACAATAGTGATATACAGAAAGCGAACTCCAAGATACAACCCAAACGGATATGAATTCGCAATAACAGATATTATCAGAAAAGTAATTGAACCATTCATCTTGACTCAAGGCGGATGGCAAGCTTTTAAAAATTTGGTATGTAAAGATGACCAAACTGAGATGATGCAAACAAAGTTGAAAGAGTTATTAACGGAATTTGAAACAACGATTAATGCAAGTGACCCAAAAACAGCCAGAAAAGGGATGAATGCAATCATCACTACAATACTCATATGGATGATGTGCATAAAGGGAGTAGAACCGTTTGTGGTATATGATTGCGATAACATAAAGATTGGCGATAAATACTCACTAAAAGAAACGGAAGAGTGCAAAGCGGCAAACCCCGGAAGATTGCAGACAACAGCTACAGCAGTATCGTATAATGTATATCAAGAAGTGGACTTCATTAAAACGGAAATCAAAGAATGCTCAGTAACAAGGAAAATTGTGGCATTTCACTGCGGACATCACTCACATTCAACAATTATAGAAGCCGGAACGGAAACAACTGTGGTTTCGGTAACACGGAACGAATGTGAAGAAGGATTTACATCAGGGCGCATCTCAATAGCCGGACGAGTCCAAGTAGCAGCCGAAGAAGGAAAGATAAAAACTACCAGAGTATACGCTGCGGGGAGAATAACGGCTGAAGACGGAACATGCGAAGGTGGAGAGTACACTCTATTAAATCAATTGGTCAAAGGAGTAGTAGTGATTGAAAGTTATCAAGTAAAATTAGAAAGGTACCAAGGATATTTCGATCCAGACACGCAAGCAATGAAGAAATACCCTCAATGCCTGGCAACAGACAGATCATGCAATACGGGAATGTCAACGATCGTGTATCACGCCGATACCAGAACTTGTAGACTCACCTTACTAAAAAGCGCAATATTTGATGAAGTGCAAGGACGGGTACACAGCGAAACAGAAACCAACACACAAAAGAGAGCAATGGATGAATTACGGAAAACCGGAAGAATCGGAAAACCAACAATTACCACAACTATCGGATCAGAGGTCACGCCAACGGTGGTAATATCAACTGATACCACTATCGGAATGAGATTCATAAAAGGACGAATGGTGAGCAAGTGTGACGAAATGGTATCCAGTACGAACTACAAAGGAATATTCTTATCACGAACAACAATACCGAACGCAAAAGCGCAAATAGACCCCAAAGATGTAAAACTGTATCTCTATATAAATAACAAGATGGATTTTCTATATCATAAAGGATTGGCATCAACAGAAAAAATATATTATGATTTGGTTAAAAATGATTGTATCTTGAACAGAGAAATATTGAAAACTAAACTAGCAATGGCAATCACAAATCCGGATAACGCAATTCCATTACTACCACTTCAAGAAGGATATTTCGGGAGAATCGTCAGAGAAGTTATGTATACGTACAAATGTGAAAAAACAATTGCTAAACTGCCTGAGAATTCTACAACCCCAAGAGATAAATTCATAAACGAATAGGAAATAATGCATAAAGGAAAAATCAGATTCGCTCAACCAGTAACAAGGATGATAAATCCAGAGAAATTTGTACCCAATATGTTCAGTTGCAGTAACGTATATGGACCATTATTCGAAATAAGAGATGGAAGCTGGTTACAATTTCCAACTCGAGTAATAGTAGCACCACCAAAAATATTTGGACTCACAGAATTGGCCAGTGAAGCGGAATTCAAGCCAGTAGATATATCACAAAGTGGGATATACCAAACAAAAGATCTGGAACGAGCCAGAGAACATTTATTATTTCCAGCGCAAAGACAAGCAATATTATCCAATATCGTGGCGATAACGGGAGGTAACAACTACGGAGAAAAACCCAACTACGAATTGTTATTATCACCAGACCATTTTCAACATGCTACAGCAAATATGATGAAAGCCATGTGGGGAAGATTCTTAATCTTCGGACAAATGATGGCAGGAATTTTAGGAATTATACTCATCATTCAAATCGTAAGAGTAATCCTAACACAGATGTTAGCATGCTTCGATATATACAAAAGAGAGAGGAAAATCAACTGGAAAATGGCAATCGGATTCTTACCGTTTTTAGCAAAAACAATGGTGTTACATGGACATTCAAAAGACATCCACAAGATAAAGAGATTGTTAGGAATTCTAACAAAAATGAACGGTACCGATGAAGAAGTCGGACGAAAATTCAAAGCAATAATGAGATTAGAAGCCGAGAAAACCAGAATGAAACGACAGAAAACGAGCAACTGGAAGCGATGGATGAACCTCAAAGATGATAACAATGACAACAGCTAGAGTATAAAAATGTAAAAATCAATACTTATTTAGCAGTCATCAGGAGACTGAGCGCAGATTGCATAATTAGAACAGACCTCATGCCATAATTATTAAAAGAAATCATAATAGATCTAGGATCGATGGAGTTGAGAGATAAAACCGGACGAATATGCATGTTGAAATCAGAAGTGAGATGCTCAGAGAAAATAGTAGTGCCAGGGCGCACACAAATGATTTGTTACGTGAAAGTGAACGAGGAAGCCAGAGGTGAAATGAGAGAGATAGTATATGTAAACGACAACAGTGAAATTCCAATCAACATTACTAATTTCGATGAGGAAGACAAAGTAATTTACGAAAACGAAAGATTGGGGAAACTAACACCGATGATGGACATTGAACTCCCAGCAACAAACACCGAGGGAACTGAGGAAGAATTATGGACAATTGACAGCCAGATACTAAGCGAAACCGAGGAAGAGCAATTACAAAAACTGTTAACGGAATTTAAAGATATATTCGCAGCATCCGACTTAGATCTAGGCACAAGCGATGTAACGCAACACACGATACCGTTGACAGATGATACCCCAATAACACTACGGCCATATCGATTAGCAGAAGCCCAGAAATCAGTTGCAGCAAAAGAAGTTCAAAAGATGTTAGACGCAGGAGTAATTGAACCAAGTTGTTCGCCATGGCAATTCCCAGTGGTCATGGTAAAGAAAAAGACGGAACACAACGGTTCTGTATAGATTATCGACGACTCAACGCGGTAACAAAACCGGACACATACCCGTTACCAGACATAAATGAGATGTTACAAACATTGCACGGAGCAGCTTATTTCACATCGTTAGATTTAAAAAGTGGTTATTGGCAAATAAAGGTCAAAGAAGAGGACAGAGAGAAAACTGCTTTTACAATCGGAAAAGACCTGTACCAATTCAAGAAAATGCCTTTCGGACTAACCAACGCACCAGCTTCATTCCAGAGATGTATGAACTTTGTAACTCACGGCATCAAACAATGCATGGTATATATTGATGATTTATTAATTTATTCTAGCACCTTCGAGCAACATCTAAAAGATATACGAAACGTATTTGTTCGACTACAACAATGGAAATTAAAATTGAAACCATCCAAATGCGATTGGGCAAAGGAAAAAGTCACCTTCTTAGGACACATTGTGTCGGCAAAAGGCAAAGAACCAGACCCAAGAAATATCGAAAAGATAAAGAATTGCCCAGTACCAAAAACAGTCACACAAGTGCAGGAATTCTTAGGCCTATGCGGATATTATCGAAAGTTTATCAAGAGCTATGCAACCATCGCGAAACCAATACAAGAATTAACCAAAAAAGATACCCCATTTATATGGGAGAAGGAACAACTAACAGCCTTTGAAACACTCAGAGATAAACTAATATCAGCACCAATACTCGTACACCCAGATTTTAATAAACCATTTTTACTCGCGACAGACGCAAGCGGATATGCATCTGGAGCAGTCCTAGGACAATGGGACGAGGAGAAAAGAGAACGAGTTATTGGTTATTACAGTCGAACATTCAAGAAGCATGAAAAGAATTACTCGGTGACTGAAAGAGAAGCACTAGCAATAATCCAAGCCATTAAACACTTCAAATATTTGTTATGGGGTCATGAGATATACATCACAACAGACCATCAACCATTGGTGTGGTTAGGCCAACACAAAGAAGCCTCTAGTAGATTAATGAGATGGGCAATGCAGTTGTAAGAATACTCACCATATATCAAATTCAAATCAGGAAAAGCCAACGCCAACGCAGACTGCATGTCAAGATTTGTATTTGAGGAACTAATGGATCATGATGTGAGACGAATCTGCATGATAATAGCAGAAGATATTGACTTTACGAAACTAAAAAACGAGCAGAAAGAAGACGAAGAGTTGAAAACAATAATCGAATTTATGGAAACCAATGATATGAAAATTTTCGATAATAACAGAAAACTAAGAGAACATATGGAGAAACACAGACATCGATATACCATGGAAAAAGGATGGTTATTACTAATGGATGGTGAGAAACGACTCATGTGTCTACCAGAAAGCAGACGAAAAGAAGTGTTAATGCAATATCACGATGGAAAACTTGGAAGACACATGTCAGTAAAAAAGACAGAAGAAAGGCTACGCCAAAAATATTATTGGCCAAATATCGGGGAAGGTGTAAAAGGATGGATAAAGAATTGTCTGATATGTGCAACCAGAAAAAGTACAGGAAGCAAATTGAAAGCACCGCTAAAGCCAATGCCAATCCCACCAGAACCTATGACGATGATTGCAATGGATGTAGTAGGACCATTGCCAGAAACCAACGACGGAAACATCTACATACTGGTAGTGACAGACTATTTATCAAAATTTCCGGAAGCATTCGCAATACCAGACCAAAAATCCAGAACAATAGCGAGAATCCTAGTAGAGGAAATATGCTGTAGATATGGAACACACAAACAGATCCTAACCGATCAAGGAACCAACTTTATGAGCGAAATCATAGAGGAGGTAACAAACTACTTCAGAATTGCGAAATTGAGAACATCACCATACCATCCACAAACAAATGGACAAACCGAACGATTTAACGGAATACTAATTGAAATGATGTCAAATTATGTAAGTAGACACCAAAAAGATTGGGATAGATATATAAATCTATGCCTTATGGCCTATAGAATGTCGATACACTCAGCTACTAAAATGAGCCCCTTCAAACTGATGTATGGCAGAGAATGTAACATGCCGATAGACTTGGAATATCAACCGCCGATATCACAATATATGGAAATTGACGATTATGTAACAGGATTCAAGGAGCGAATGCAAGAAATCTGGAAAACGGCAGGTATGAATATTAGATTCAACCAAGAGAGCTATAAAGAATTACATGATAAAAAGCGAGACGTACGCGAACATAATTTTCAGGTTGGAGACTGGGTAATAATCGCAACACCAGAAATCATTCCAGGAGTAGCCAGAAAATTACAAAGGAGTGGTAAAGGACCCTATGAGATAACATACGTAAACGAGAATAACGCTCGAGTTAAATTGGTCAATAACTCACTCACCAGGCCTATATACGTAAACGTGATACCTAGCGATACCTAGAACAATAACAAAGGAACCAGAAAACCGAGGTATGCAAACCAGATCACAAACCCAACAACTGAGTATAAACGGACTAACGATGAGTCGTAAAATAGAAGCGACATCAAACAATACTGCGGAAGAACCTAAACCAGATAAATCCGAAATAACTCTAAACGCGACCCAAGACAATGTAGACAAGATGGATACAATAGTGAAAGCCATCAGAGAAATAATGCCAGAATGGGTCGAAGGAAAAGGATGGATGAGGATAGTAAACAAGGCGGGAAAAATCGCGATGGATTACGCTAAAGGAGCTAGAAGCCCACCAGAACTGGATCTCATTAAAGAAAGGATACCCATGATCTTCACCATGGCAGATGTAGAAGGGAACGTACCTTTACATGTTGCAATACAACACAAAAACATTCAAAGAATAATAGATATAATCCAACTCATGCAAAAATGTGGACACACCTCAAATATACCAAACGAAGAAGGACAAACACCCTTAATGTTCGCAGTTGCAGCAGATGCTTCTACAACAGTTCTGAGAGAACTACTAAGAACGGGATCATCGTTCAAGGAAAAAGACAATGGAGAAAATAACGTACTACATTATGCACTAAAGTCAAGACAGGCAAGTGCAGTGAAATTTATAACCAGCAATGCGACAATAAGAGAGAGAGAAATGATGGGCAAAACAATTCAAACATTATGGGAAGCTATCGATGCCAAACAAGACGAAGCAGCAGCCAATCTGATGAAATGGACCTACGAAGGCTCATCACTTAAAGTATTCGACTTAAACTATATAGTAAGAAACAGAAACGTTCTATTAAAAGAAACAATATACGCTTATTATCCATTCCCAAAAACGATAAAAGCAATGTTAAAATGGGAAAGACTGAAATTCACCAACCATTCAATGGAAGCAATACGAATCGGGGATAGAAAGGAACAACTATTAACAATAATACATAGATGGCATCGAAAGCAAATAAGGAAATGGATGACCTAAAAGCAAGAATAATAAAGGTCTATGAGGAAATAATTGAAGTAATAAATGTCGAGGAAGACATTCCAAAGGAAACCCCGGATGGAGATAATAACGGAGAAGGAGATAATAACAACAACGAAAACCGAGATGATCAAGATACCGAACCAAATGCGGGAGACGAGAATAAATCCGCACAACAAGAGAAAAAGGAACCATCCAACGATGAACGTCAAGAATCGGGAAAGAGGAAAGAAACGAGCTACAGCAACAACGAGAGAAAACAAAACCGAGGGACACTGTTACATAATAGAAAGATACGACAACCAAGAGAAAATCGAAACCGACCGACCCTGCTACAAAAAATAATGATACTGATTACGTCAATCAAGTTGACAGAAGCTGATAAAGATACCATGAAAGAAATAAAATCATTCAGAATACGAACAATAAATGATAAAGGAATCCCAAGTAAAGGAATATGCTTACAACTAACAATGAATACTAGCATAAGTTGTCAGTTCGACTCAATAGGAAAACCAGGAAAGATGGAAATACGATCCGAAAACTCATCGTCATGTCAGACCACCAAAGACGTATGTAGAGACGCTAGAAAAGGAGATGGAAACGTAAGAATCCAAGTAGAGCCAGTGATAGGCAAATTACGAATAACCAACGGAGGAATAAAAACAATTGAACAAGTGTGTATACAAAACAGAATTATCGATTGTTGGAAAATGAACATGAAAGCAGGAAAGAAATGCGAATGGGATAGTCTAGAGGGCAATGCAGAATATATAATATGTGCCAACAACGACATAATAATAACCTTTGTATTAGCCAAAACCTGGGGAGAAAAACTCACGACACCAAAAGAAGAGCCATATCAACGTTGAGCACGAGAAAACAAAGAAATGATAATAAAAGTGGAATCAAACCCAAAGAGTGGAGAAGAGATAATAGTCGAAAATATGGGCAAAGAACCCATTACGAAAGTCTGTGTATTCGAAACTAAAAAGAACGGAACAATGAATGAAAGAATCAAATGTCAGTCAAATGAAGATATCAAAAATCAAAAATACCGCATCCCAACTAAAAGAAAACGTGGAAAGTATATAGTACACGTTCAGAAAGGAAGAGACGATTACTGGAAATCGATAACAAGAAAACTACCAGAGTCAATTACGACAAAGCATCCAGAAAAAGAAACAAGAGAGGAGCCGTACAAACGCCAGATTAGAGAAAGCAAAGCAGTAATAATAAATATAGAGTCGAATGCGGCAAATGAAGAGGAAATATTAATTGAGAACACAGGTGAAAAACCTATCACAAAAGTCTGCGTATATGAAACCAAAGGAAACGGAACAGTGAACTAAAGAATCCAATGTGAAACAAGCAAAACTATAAAGAATCAAAAGTATCGCATCCCAACGAAAAGAAAACTCGGAAAATACGTAATAAACATTCAAAAAGGAACCCATGAACATTGGAGAACGATAACAAGAAAACCATCCAAGTCAATCGCGACAGATCAACCCACAACAAAACAATCTGAGAGAAAAACAAGTAACGAAACATGGCAAAAGGGAATGCTCATGGACGACAGCCACCTTTCAATTCATGAAGCTCCACAACTTCAGAAAGCCCTCAAAAATGTGCAACCAAAAGGAAGAATAATGGAAACAACCAACTCAAGAGAAACCACAACAGTGCAACCCGACGAAATAAAGCACACGATAAAAATGATCTGGATAACAACGGCGGTAGCAAGTACCGTGATAATGCTGATAATAATTCAACTGGTGAGAACCACCAACAAATGCAAACAGAAACCAACAAAGAAAAGATTATGGCCGATAGTAGAAAAATTCAACTACGACATCGAATTGGGACAATACGATGCGGAAAGAACAGAGGAATATGAAATCATAGGAAATTCCAGTACAAGTGGACTCTGGTTAAAAGAATCGCCAATTATTGAAACACAACAATGGTCATATGAATTTGATGTATACCAGATAACAAACGAGAAATACGGGGATATACGGACACTGCGTATAGAGTTCCCGGAGACAATGGTGTAAAACAAAGAAGAGACGTTGTATATAGTGTAGAATATTATGTAGTATAATAGTAGTAATAGTATGTATAGTTATGTATAAATATTGTACAAAATGCGTCAGAAACAATGATCAAACAGAACGAATACAGATAAATTAATGATGTGTTATAATCAACAGATGGATCCGAATAACGTGAATCAACAAAATCAAATCAGAATATCACCGTTCGTAGAAGTAATTCAACAATCTACAGCTGCCAATGTACCCATAGAAATTGTAGAATTAGATCGCGGGATATATCAAGATCAAGGAATCGAGATAATATGGAGACGACAATGCGAATTAATGACACAAATAACCAACAATGCGCAAACTCAGTGGACAAATACTCATCTAGTATTAACGGAAAGTGTGAACAGAGGTTTACAACAAGTAGCAAGAATAGAAGATCAACAACGAACCATATTACAATTACAGAGAATAAACGAACAATTAACCGATCAAATCAGATGGCAAGCTGATGAAATCAGAAGACTACGTAACAGCCAACAACACGTAGACCCAGCGAGTTGGGTGGAATGGATATCATCGATGCCAGAATTCACCCCAGAACCGGATTCGACAGTGGAGTAAAAATAAAGCGTAACTTGTAAATATGTATAAATAAAACGATAGAAGTAAAACAACGTAGAGTAATCAGAAAATTTTTGTAGATATGCAGACAATTATCGAGAGAATAAGAGGAAGCGAGAATCCATCCGAAGCTACGAGACAAATAATGAAAGAAAGAATTAGAATGATGAACGATACGGAAGAAAGATTAAAATGTTGTAAATGTAAAGAATTACTGATTGGAGCGAGACAGACGAAATGTGGATGCAGAATATGTACAGATTGTACGATAAAAGTGATAGAAGCAAAACTTTTAAAATGCCCTGGATGTGATGAAACGATCGAAGAAGACGAAGACCCTACAACAATAGATAAAGCCAATAACAAAGAAATTAATAATCTATCAATCCAATGCCGAGTAAAGGAATGTGAATGGAGAGGACTTATGAAGGAAGCCGAAAGTCACACAAACGAATGTGAATATAACGAGATACTATGTGAAAAATGTCTAACCATCACAACGAAAAAGACTATGGAAGAACACCATAGAATGTGCATCAAGAGAGAGGAAAAATGCGAATTCTGTGGAGCTATCGACGAATGGATAAAAATAGAAAAGGGATTCAGTCAACAACCCAACGCCCGTGGCGGCTCCATCAACAACACCCTCGAACAGTTACAGGCCGGGGCGTTAGGAACGCGCCCAACGCAGAGCCGCACGCCTGGCAAACAAACTCAATTAATGTGTCCTATATCGCTTGTAAATTAAATTGAATTACAAATATTGTCCAATTTACCCTGTTTTGTTTTACGAATTGAATAGAATTATAAGTATTGATAAATCGTTTAAAAGGGATATGTTAAAACTGTGAATAATATTAAATTGCCGCCGAAAAGTCATGAGTATTCACACCTCGTCATATGAATTTCATTCCATTTATACCTGCCAACATGAGTCTGATCTTGAACTTTCGCACACAGGGGACATTACAAAGCGAGTATAGGTCTTCCATAGACTGCTCGTTGAACCCGAGGATTGTCCGAGCAATTACAGCATTAGCAATAGCGCTCACTTTTTGCGGACAATCCACCCACTCGAACACATTTCCAACGTTGCTTAGCAACGGGTTCCGAGTGGTAGCTAAAGAAAATATTTATATGGCGCTACCGGGGTAACAATAAGATGATTCAAGCAAATAGCGAAACCCAGTAACCCACCATTAGTATCATTAAATACAGGTTTCCTTTTGTGTTTGTTTCTTTGTTTCTTTTGTTCCGTTGATTGATCGAAACAGTACAACGTTAGTACAAACGATAATAAATAACGAGAGTCAAGTAATCGAATCGTAGACTGAGTAAGATCGAACAGATAATGATGGGACCAGAATGAACAAAGCAACGCAGGCCTTCTAACGGTAGTGTGTTGGACCCAGCTTGATGTCAGGCTAGAGTACTTCATCTGTGGCGCTCACATTTGACGACCTCAAAACCCATGGTTACATTACCAACATTGCTTAACAACGGGTAACCACTGGGAGCAGTGAACATTTACATCTGGGGTCGAGGTTATCAAAACCATAAATCCCACAGACCCATAGAAAATTCGGTCAATTATAGTATTAGCAATAGCGCTAAGTTTTTGGGGACGATCTACCCACTTGGATATAGTTCCGAGTGGTAATATTTATGGTGGGTTACAGGGTTTCGTTATTTGCTTATCCTCATGGTAGCCCTGGTAACGCCATACAAAATGATTCTGATCCACTTGGCACCCGTTGCTAGGCAACGTTGGTAATGTGATCAAGTGGTGGATTGTCCGCAAAAATTGAGTATTATCGCTAGTACTGTAATTGCTCGGACAACCCTCGGGTTCACGAGCTGTCGATAGAAGACTTATGCTCGCTTAGCTCTGTCCCTTGTAGATATTCTAAATCAGGGTCTTAATTGACTGTGGAAAACTAAGACGTGATAAGAGTGTTTATGACAATGCTGGCATACAATTATATTAAAGAAACAACTCAACTAAGGCTAAAACTACTCTATTTGATTCAACCACATGTGTAACATTTACTACTTGACGTTTTGAAGTTGGGTTGCGCGACGTCGGGCACGTTCCTTGCGTCCCGGTCGACGATTATTTGTTGGAGGGATAGGTTGCTCTGTTGGCTTGGTGGTTTTCTGCGGCATTTGGGTTGGGGCGAAGATGAGCGGATAAGTTACCGCTTCCCCTTCCCGGCAGACTGCTAGGGCGACTTCGAGTCCCCGAATTTGAGTGCGCAGGCTCTGGTTGAGCTGCCGCTCTTCTGTCCAGCCTTTCTGTGCTGCGGTCAGGCGGTGGTACAATGTTTTTACCTTTTCCGGTTCCTTCCAGGTTGCTCTAATCTGTTGCATTTCGCGGGTCAATTGAATAATTTGGGTGAGTAACTCTGCGTTTGACTGTCTTGCATGGTCCAGTTCAGATTGTAGGACTTGTAAGGAAGACATCACTACAACTAAAGATATCGTTTTAATTCATTATAAGTTAAGTTAGATCATCATTTATCTCATTAAACAAAGTCACGAATAATTTTAACCATAAGAAGAAATAACACGTAAATTTCTAATATTTTAGATCAGTTATTACACGAAATCTATCACTATCAATTCACTCTTCGGGACAATGTCTCTTCAGGCTTCGTTTGAGAGCCTCCACTGTATAGGGTCGTCTGGTGTCTCGAACTGGGTGAGGTGGATAGGCGACTGCAATCCGCCCGGCAAGGATGTCTTCCACCACGTTCGCAAGATACATCCTCGCCTTAACCACCTGTAAATCCACCTGCTCCTGCACCCGTTCCCATTGGGTGAGGAGATCCTGTGCGTTCAGGTAGGTCTCCACAGCTGGATATTGCTGTCCCGAGAGACCGCAGGGATCCGTCTCCAAGCCTAATATTCTCCAGGTGGCAGGATATGGCCACGGTCGTTGCAACTGGTCGAGTATTCTCATGGTCAGCGGGACTCCTGTCTGTTCCTGTTTGGCGGTCTCTCGACTGGAAATTCGTTTGGGCGACATGTCTAAACATTATTGCCATTAGATTCGATTGATTCACTCATTGTAAATTATCAGCAAATAAAATGGTGCCTGCGTTATTGGTAAGGGTGTCATTCAAACTAAACTTGTCGAATTCGATTAGCGTCACTTTCTGTCGTAACTAAGGCTAGTTGGATCAACTATTACTTTAGTCCGTGAAATTATTTTAATACTAATAGTTTTAAATCCGTGAATTCAGTTTTACTTTAATTTACATTGAAAAATCACTTGATTTTTACCAAAGAGACTATCTTACGGTTATGCATTCCTAACTTTAACCTATGAATTACTTTAGTCAACGAATTATATTTATCTTTAATCAATACTTTACTTTACTAAAACTAGGTTACATTGGTTTTCTCAATATTTATCTGAATTAGTCTAACCAATGAGATATTTCTGTTTACCCGAAACTCATTTTAATTGTTACCAATGAATAGATTTAATCAACGGTATATTTACTTCTATTCAATATTCATTTTATTTTTAATCCATAATTTGATTTAATCACCTGCTTTTACTTGATCCCTTCTTCGATTTTATTACAATGAATTATCAGTAAATTACGTGTCGTTGCATTCATTTTAATCAACAATTTAATTAAGGGATTCCACACTTTTATTCGAGAATCATTTTACTTTGAATCGATACGTTTCATTATTTGAAATCAATGAATTCGAGCCTTAATCGGTTTCATTTTTATCGGGGGTTGATTTTGGATTAGATCCATGCATTACTCGTTCCTACCCAAGGATTAATTTTATTGAAACGAATTACAATAATTTAATGGATGGAATTGTTTGCCATTACCCTAATTTTAATCAACAATTTACGATCATTTAGATTCTGAAGTTATCTTTACCCAATATTTACTTTAATTTTAAGCCATAAAACACTTTACTTTTCTTTATTTACAATCAATGATTACTTTAATTTTTATCAATAATCGCAATTTAATCGAATTCAATGATTTCCAATAAATTTTATCTGTTTCAAAATATTAATCCAAAATAGTTATAACAACGATTTCAGCTAATTTAATCCCCGTACCATTCCTCTTTAATAGGCCTTAAGCGCATATTGTGTTTACATTATATTTATTGAGTGCCCACTGGACTACTCGGTGTGATAATTTAAGCCGTGTGTAAAATAAATTTAGGTCGATTTTACAGAATTGAGAAACTAGGAAGTAGCCAGAGACTCCTTCCTTATTTCTCGCTTCAGCTATAGGGATAAGTATTGACGTTACGACCGCTGCGTTGCGCACGCTGAGTCTTCACGGGTACATATCATTGGCGATTTTCCACGCACTTACATGCATCTGTACTATGTAGATTTTGCTTTCTTGCGTTATGTATTGGCTGTGGGCCGGAAAACTTTCGACAGTTTAATTTAGTTTATGAAAATATATATAAAACAATTTATGTATATTAATAATATTTATTAGTTATGAACAAAAATAACATAATTACCCTTCATAACCATTCCAAAAATTTTCATACAATAGCATAAAATAACATAAATGCCTCTCTCCCCACGTCGACCCCAAGCAGAGCTCTACCGAGATGCAATGGACGTGACGTGGAAAGAGGGTTCCACCATAAATATTTCTCACCTAAAATCAGTTGAATAGTTTCTAAAGAATTAATTCAAAATAATTTGAAAATAAGGTTTTTAAACTGGCTAAAAATAGTTAGTTTCGAAAAACGGTTAAGATTTTCAAAATTGGTTTGAAAAATGGTTCAGTTAAATGTGAAAATGGATGAGTATTTATACCTAATTTTCTCGCATGTGAAATTTGATACGGTAAAACAAAATTCGACCTTGTTATTTTCTAGTAAATTCTATTCTTTAATTTTATTATTTTTTGATTTATTTTTATAATTTTTTATTAAGAATTTTTATTGAATTATTACTAATTCAAATTTTTCGATTTAAATTTCACTTTAATGAACTTTTATTAATTTTTCAATTTTGTCGAATTTGTTGTGTTTTCTTGTTATATTTGTGTAGGTATCGTGCGGATCTTGGTGCATTTTGTTATTATTTTAATTTATTTTTATGTTAATTTATTTTTTAATTCCCTTTTTTCTCATATTTTAAAGGGTTTAATTGGTGTTTAATAGGTTTATTTAAATTGCATGTTATATTTGCGTGTGTGTTACTGATCCATTAAAACATTCTTCAAGGCCGTTTATGTTCTGGCCCAACATTTAGTTTGGGTAACAACTATATAGTTTTGTTGGGCAACAACGCATACGGCCTTGAGAAATGTTTAAATGGATCAGAAACACACACGCAAAAATAACATGCAATTTAAATAAACCCACCATCACCAATTAAACCCTATAAAATACGAGAAAAAAAAAGAGAATTAAATATAAAATAATAAACATAAAAATAAATTAAAATAATAACAAAATGCACCAAGATTCGCACGATACCTACACAAATATAACAACAAATACACAACAAATTCGACGAAATTGAAAAAATTAATAAAAGTTCATTAAAATGAAATTTAAATCGAAAAATTTGAATTAGTAATAATTCAATAAAAATCTTAAATAAAAAATTATAAAAATAAATCAAAAAATAATAAAATTAACGAATAGAATTTACTAGAAAATAACAAGGTCGAATTTTGTTTTACTGCATCAAATTTCACACGCGAGAAAAATAGGTATAAATACTGATCCATTTTCACATTTAACTTAACCATTTTTCAAACCATTTTTGAAAATTGTTTAAAACCATTTTCGAAACTAGCCACTTTGAAATTTACTTTTCAATCGTTTTGAAAATTATTTTAAAAACTATCTCCAAGTCAATTTCGATTTTTTAGGTGAGAATTATTTATGGTGGAACCCTCTTTCCACGTCACGTTCATTGCACCTCAGTAGAGCTCTGCTCGGCGTCGACGTGGGGAGAGAGGTATTTTGTTTTATGCTATGATATGTTATCTTATGATATTTTATGGATTGTCAACGAAGGGTAATTATGTTGTTTTTATAATTAATAAATATTATTTATATGCATAAATTGTTTTATATGTTTTCATAAATTAAATTAAAATGTCGAAATTTTTCCGGCCCACAGCCAATACATAACGCAAGAAAGCAAAATCTACATAGTACAGATGCATGTAAGTGCGTGGAAAATCGCCAATGATATGTACCCGTGAAGACTCAGCGTGCGCAACGCAGCGGTCGTAACGTCAATATTTATCCCTATAGCTGAAGCGAGAAATAAGGAAGAAGTCTCTGGCTACTTCCTCGTTTCTCAATTCTGTAAAATCGACCTAAATTTATATTACATACGGCTTAAAATCATCACACCGAGTAGTCCAGTGGGCACTCAATAAATATAATATAAACACAATATGCGTCTAAGGCCTATTAAAGGGAATGGTACGGGGATTAAATTAACTGAAATCGTTGTTATAACTATTTTGGGTTAATATTTTGAAATAGATAAAATTTATTGGAAATCATTAAATTCGATTAGATTGCGATTATTGATAAAAATTAAAGTAACCATGGATCTTAAAAGTAAAGTGTTTCATGGCTTAAAATTAAAGTAAAGATTGGGTAAAGATAATTCATAATTTAAATGATCGTAAACTATTGATTAAAATTAGGGCAATGGCAAATAATTTCATCAATTAAATTATTGTAATTCGTTCCAATAAAATTAACCTGATCTTTGAGTAATAACGAGTAATGTATTGATCTAATCAAAAAGCAACCCCGATAAAAATGAAAGCAATTAAGAATCGAATTCATTGATTTCAAATAATGAAATGTATCGATTAAAAGTAAAGTAATTCTCGAATAATAGTAGGGGATCCCTTAGTTAACTTGTTGACTAAAATTAATTCGCTGATACTTCATTTGATAAAATTGAAGAGGTGATTGAGAAAAATCAAGCGTTAGATTAAATCATTGATTAAAAATAAAATGAACAAAAAATAAAAATATCGTTGATTAAATTGAATCAATTTATTGGTAACGATAAAATGATTAAATTAGTTCAAATAGCTATTGAGTAAAACCAAGATAACCTAGTTGTTTGAATAAGAATAAATAAAATAAGTTCCTTAACGAACTATGATTAGTGGATTAAAGTAATTCATAGATTAAAATTAGAGATGAATTGAATAACCGTAAGACAGTTTTTGGTAGAAATCAAGTAATTTACGATGTAAATTAAAGTACAACCGAATTCACGGATTTAACTAATATTAAAATAACTTCGCGGATTAAAGTAATAGTTGATACAGCTAGCCTCAGGGAAACTATTAGTAATTTGAATAATGGACAACCGAATACATTACCAATAACACGACCCCTTAGTTAGGACTAAAATAAATTCACAGATTTGACAAAGGTTTTCTTTAATTATTATAAATTCGGTAATTACTGCAAACCGATTAAAGATAAAGTGAACGAATTATTAAGTAAAGTAAATTAATAGAATTGGAAAAACCCAAGTTTAAGATAAGAGTGAATTTGTATTAATATCACACTATTGAACAAATGAAATTCCACATAGCGAAATTATTCCAACAGAAGGGTATCGCATCTACTTGGAAACCTCGGTAAGCGTAGAAGTTTTCCTAAAATTTGCTAGTAAAGTACATTCAAACTAATCAACGGAATAACTTACCAGAATTGAGATAATCGGGTGTAGGCGAAACAGTTGACCAGTAATTCTGAAAATACGACACGAATAATACAATCACCGGATGTAAACCATGTAAATTACCTTTAGTCAACCGCTTAGGTTGTAATGGTAAGATCCGCCGGAAATCGTTCGCCCACCAGGATACACCCACGTACAGCTAAGTTATCTCGGATCAACATCCGGTCTAGATCTTAAAGTTCGAATTGACCGTACATGGAGTCGGTAAACAAACTTTAAATCAACGTATAGATTCTCTTAGGTCAATACCCGAGTATCCGCCTACATGTAAAGTTTTAATGTTAATGTGCATATATGGAATAAATTAAACACCAGGTTATCTCATCCATATGATTAATCATATTATTATATATTTCCCCTATAAAGGAGTGCACCTTAAAGAACCAGACCCGCAAATTAACCCAACCTGCTTATTAATGTCCCATCGCGTAAAGGAAGGCAATGATCATGTGTATGACACCCGTACTAGTAACATAGACACAATTTGCTTGCTAATAACTTAGAATGGTGAATCAATCGAACCTAATACCAGTAGTGTTTAGACATGTCGCCCAAACGAATTACCAGACGAGAGATCGCCAGACAGGAACAGACAGGAGTCCCGCCGACCATGAGAATACTCGACCAGTTGCAACGACCCTGTCTCTCGGAACGGCAATATCCAGCTGCGGAGACCTACCTGCACGCACAGGACCTCCTCACCCAATGGAAAAGGATGCAGGAGCAGGTAGATTTACAGGTGGTTAAGGCAAGGATGTATCTTGCGAACGTGGTGGAAGACATCCTTGCCGGGCGGATTGCAGTCGCCTATCCACCTCACCCAGTTCGAGACACCAGACGACCCTATACCGTAGAGGCTCTCAAACGAAGCCTGAAGAGATATTGCACTGACGAATAAACTAACAGCGATAACTTGATGTAGCGATTGATTAAAAATATTAGAAATTTGTGTGTCATTATTTTTTCTTCATATAGCTAGAATTATACGTGGTTTTGTTTAGTGGAATAAATAATTATTTAAATTGATCAATAACAAAATAAAATGATCTATTTGATTATAGTGATGTCTTCCCTAAGAATCGTACAGACTGAATTGGACCACGCGAGACAGGCAAACGCGGAATTACTCGCCCAGATTCTTCAATTAACCCGCGAAATGCAACAGATTAAAGCAACCTGGAAGGAACCGGGAAAGGTGAAAGCATTATACCACCGCCTGACCGCAGCACAGAAAGGCTGGACAGAGGAGCGGCAGCTCAACCAGAGCCTGCGCACGCAAATTCGGGGACTCGAAGTCGCCCTAGCCGTCTGCCGGGAGGGGGAAGCGGTAACATATCCGCTCGTCTTCGCCCCAACCCAGATGTCGCAGAAGAACACCCAACCAGAGAAACAATCCACCCTTCCAGCAAACAATCGTCGGCCGGGACGTAAGGAACGGGCCCGACGTCGAGCAATCCAGCTTCAGAATCATTAACCTGTAAACATTGCGCGCGTTGCTAAATATATAGAGTAGTCGTGTTCTTAATTTAATTTGTTCCGTTGATATTGTTGGGCCACAACGTAAACGGCCTTGAGAAATGTTTAAATGGATCAGAAACACACACGCAAAAATAACACGCAATTTAAATAAACCCACTGAAACATCAACTAAACCCGATAAAATCTAAGAAATAAGAGAATTAAATATAAAATAATAAACATAAAAATAAATTAAAATATTAACAAAATGCACCAAGATTCGCACGATACCTACACAAATATAACAAGAAAACACAACAAATTCGACAAAATTGAAAAAATCAATTAAAGTTCATTAAAATGAAATTTAAATCGAAAATTTTGAATTAGTAATAATTCAATAAAAATTCGAAATAAAAAATTATAAAAATAAATCAAAAAATAATAAAATTAAAGAATAGAATTTACTAGAAAATAACAAGGTCGAATTTTGTTTTACTGCATCAAATTTCACACGCGAGAAAAATAGGTATAAATACTGATCCATTTTCACATTTAACTTAACCATTTTAGAACCATTTTTCAAACCATTTGAAATCGTTGTGAAACTATTTTAAAACCTTATTTTTCAAGCTATTTGGACTAATTCAACTGATTTTAGGTGAGAAATATTTATGTTGGAGCCCTCTTTCCACGTCACGTCCATTGCATCTCGGTAGAGCTCTGCTTGGCGTCGACGTGGGGAGAGAGGCATTTATGCTTTCTGTTATGATATTTTATGCTATTGTATGAAAATTTTTGGAATGGTTATGAAGGGTAATTCTGTTATTTTGTCCTAACTAATGAATATTATTAATATACATAAATTGTTTGATATATATTTTTTCATAAACTAAATTAAAATGTCGAAATTTTTCCGGCCCACAGCCGACACATAACGCAAGTAAATAAAATCTACATAGTACAGATGCATGTAAGTGCGTGGAAAATCGCCAATGATATGTACCCGTGAAGACTCAGCGTGCGCAACGCAGCGGTCGTAACGTCAATATTTATCCCTATAGCTGAAGCGAGAAATAAGGAAGAAGTCTCTGGCTACTTCCTCGTTTCTCAATTCTGTAAAATCGACCTAAAATTATATTACACACGGCTTAAAATTATCACACCGAGTAGTCCAGTGGGCACTCAATAAATATAATATGAACACAAAATGCGTCTAAGGCCTATAAAAGGGAAAGGGTACTTGGGTTAAATTAACTGAAATCGTTGTTATAACTATTTTGGATTAACATTTTGAAGTAAATAAAATTTATTGGGAATCATTGAATTCGATTAAATTGAGATTATTGATAAAAATTAAAATAACCATTGATTGTAGAAGTAAAGTGTTTTATGGCTAAAAGTTTCAGTAAATATTGGGTAAAGATAATTCGTAATGATCGTAAATTAGTGATTAAAATTAGGGTAATGGCAAATAATTTCATCAATTAAATTAATATAATTCATTTCAATAAAAGTAATCTGATCTTTGAGTAAGAACGAGTAATGTATTGATCTAATCAAAATCAACCCCCGATAAAAATGAAAGCAATTAAGAATCGAATTCATTGATTTCAAATAAAGAAACATATCAATTCAAGGTAAAACGATTTTCGAATAACAGTATGAAATCCCTTAATTAAATTGTTGATTAAAAATTAATGTCACCCCACATAATTCACCGTTAATTCATTTCGATAAAATTGAAGAAGTGATTGAGCAAATCAAGTATTTAGATTAAATTATTGATTAAAAATAAAACGAATACAAATAAATATATCGTTTATTAAATTGAATCAATTTATTGATAACAGTAAAAATGATTAAACTAGTTCAAATAACTATTGAGTAAAACCCAAATAATCTAGTTTTGGTAAAGTAAAATATTGAATAAGAATAAATAAAATAAGCTCCTTAACGAACTATGGTTAGTGGGTTAAAGTAATTCCTAGAATAAAAATTAGAGACGAATTGAATAACCGTAAGACAGTTTCTTTAGTAAAAATCAAGTAATTTTCGATGTAAATTAGAGTAAAACTGGATTCACGGATTTAAAACGATTAGCATCAAAATAACTTTGTGGGCTAAAGTAATGGTTGATCCTAATAGCCTTAGGGAAGACTATTAGAAATTGGAATAACAGATGTCGATATTTATTACTGATAATACAATCTCGTAATTAGAACTAGAGTAATTTATAAAACTATAAAATAGGTTTCTTCAATTATCGTAAATTCAGGATGTACAGTAAATTAATTAGCGGTAAAGTGAATGAATATCTACGTAAATTAAATTAATATAATTGAAAAAACCAAACTTTAGGATAAGCGAAAATTTGTATTAATATCACATTATTGAACAAATGAAATTCCACATAGCGAAATTATTCCAACAGAAGGGTATCGCATCGACTTGGAAATCTCGGTAAGCGTAGAAGTTTTCCTAAAATTTGTTAGTAAAGTACATTCAAACTAGTCAACGAAATAACTTACCGGAAATTGAGATAATCGAGTGTAGGCGAACATTTGACCAGTAATTCTGAAAACATGACACGAATAATGCAATCACCGGATGTAAACAACGTAAATCACCTTTCGTCAACCACTTAAGTGGTAATGGTAAAATCTGCCGGAAATCATTCGCCCACCAGGATACACCTACACGCGACTAAGTTATCTCGGATCAACGTCCGGCCTAAATCTTAAAGTTCGAACAACTGTAATTAAAGTTAGTAAACAAACTTTAAATCAATGTACAAATTCCCTTAAGTCAATGTACGAGTATCCGCCTACGTGAAAAATTTTAATGTTAAGATGCATATATCGAATAAGTTAAACATCAGGTTACCTCACCCATATGATTAATTATATATTTTCCCTATAAGGGAGTGCACCTGAAAGAACCAGACCCACAAAGTAACCCAACTTGCTTATGAATGTCCCATCGCGTAAAGGAAGGCAATGGTCACGCGTATGACACCCTTACTAGCAACATCGACACAATTTGCTTGTTAATAACTTAGAATGGTGAATCAATCGAACCTAATACCAGTAATGTTTAGACATGTCGCCCAAACGAACTACCCGTCGAGAGACCGCCAAACAGGAACAGCCAGGAGTCCCGCCGACCCTGAGAATACTCGACCAGTTGCAACGATCATGTCTCTCGGAACGGCAATATCCAGCTGCGGAGACCTACCTGCACGCACAGGACCTCCTCACCCAATGGAAAAGGATGCAGGAGCAGGTAGATTTACAGGTGGTTAAGGCAAGGATGTATCTTGCGAACGTGGTGGAAGACATCCTTGCCGGGCGGATTGCAGTCGCCTATCCACCTCACCCAGTTCGAGACACCAGACGACCCTATACCGTTGAGGCTCTCAAACGGAGCCTGAAGAGATATTGTCCGGACGAGTAAACCAACAATGATAGACTTTATGTAGTAACGGATTGAAAATATTAGAAATTTATGTGTTATTTCTTTTTCTTATAGCTAGAGTTATTCGTGTTTTGCTTAACGAAATAAACAATTATATAACTTGATCAATAATAATTTAACATCATCTATTTGATTGTAGTACTGTCTTCCTTACAAATCTTACAATCTGAATTGAACCACGCGAGACAGACAAACGCGGAATTACACACTCAGATTATTCAACTAACCCGCGAAATACAACAGATCAAAGCAACCTGGAAGGAACCAGAAAAGGTAAAATTACTGTACCACCGCCTGACCGCAGCACAGAAAGGCTGGACAGAGGAGCGGCAGCTCAACCAGAGCCTGCGCACGCAAATTCGGGGACTCGAAGTCGCCCTAGCCGTCTGCCGGGAGGGGGAAGCGGTAACATACCCACTCGTCTTCGCCCCAACCCGGATGTCGCAGAAGAACACCCAACCAGTGGGACAATCTACCCTTCCAGCAAACAATCGTCGGCCGGGACGTGAGGAACGGGCCCGACGTCGAGCAATCCAGCTTCAGAACCAGTAACCTGTGAACATTGCGCGCGTTGTTAAATAAATAGAGTAGTCGTGTTCTTAATTTAATTTGTTCCGTTGATATATTTATATGCCAAACATTCGCATCATGTTACTCGACCTTAATTTCATCTCTCCGCAGGCAGGTAAGAACCTAATCTCGAATGATCATGAGGGACAGAGCAAAGTGAGCATAGGTCTTCTATCGACAGCTCGTGAACCCGAGGGTTGTCCGAGCAACTATAGTACTAGCACATGGTACTCAATTTTTGCGGGCAATCCACCACTTGAACACATTACCAACGTTGCCTAGCAACGGGTGCCAAGTGGCGATTAGCATCATTTTGTATGGCGTTACGGGGGCAACCACCGGTTAGTTCAAACAAACAATGAAACCCTGTAACCCACCAGTTTCAATATTTTTCATCACCCAGAAATCCAACGCGTGGAACGTCCGGACCAGATCAGTGTCAAAGTCATTAGGCACATTACTAAACCATTGATTTAAATCTTGCTACTGTTGTAATAAACTTTTTAAAATAAAGATTTAATTTATTTATCAGTTCAACATTTTGCAACAAAACCATTACAAAATTAAGCTTGAAAATTAAATCTAGTTTTAAAACTTACAAAAATTGTAATTTTAATAAAATTTAAATTTAAAATAGTTGTCATTTTTCAATGACATTAAAAATAATTATTTTTGACTGAATCAGTAAAAATAACGATGTTTTTGATATTGTTGTCATTTGTTTTGATATATTAATAAAATATTAGTTAATAATTAGTAAATAAATATTATTTATCATTTAAAATTTTTCGTTATACATATTCTTCAAAATGACAAATAAACGATTAATCGCTAAAGATTTAAATACCTATACTGATGATGATATTGATGATCTCCTGAACAAGTTAACACCCGAGGAAATTGAAGAGCTTAATAATGACATCGACCCAGATAATCATCTACTACCAGCTTCACAAAGATGTCGAGATCAAACCACGAAGCAACCCACTGGTGCATTTGATAGAGATGCCCTGATTAAATTTATTGAAGAAAAAAGTAAACAGGAAAAAGATTGGGAAAAAAATATGCCATTTGAAAAGAAAGTTCGCGGCAAAGTTTTTAAGTCTAAAATCGAAGAATCAGAAATATCTAAAAAGGATCTTGAAGATATGGGTTTTGACATGGAATTCGATACAGAATTCGATGAAGTTAGTTCTAATTAATTAAAAATTTATTTACATAACTATGTTGATTATAGAATTTTTAATGTGTTAACTCTCTTAATATTTACTTTTATTAAACTAATTTTTTAGTCACCTGGTTAATACCAAGAAGTATTTTGAATTAGTGTGAATTTGTTTACTATTATGTGAAATTTTGATATTTAATTTATTAACTTTAATTGTGTATACTTATGAAATTATAAAAATTTCTGATAGATTAACAATGTATTAAAGTAATTTATTATTAAACAATTATTAATTATCTTTAAAATATTGTGAGTAAAACTAATCATAACACATTTTATATTGGAAAATATTTACAAAATTATATTAATTTAATTTCTACTAATGCAGAAATTTTTTGAGAATAATTGGGATTTAAAATAATTTCTACAATACAAACAAGGGATAAATCTTTTTCTTCAGTGATTTTTTGAAAATTGAAAGATCTCATGATGTTTTACAAATGATTATTTTCTAAAATACTCATTGGGCATAAATAAGATCTTCATATTTCCAATTTTAGGTAAGTTTTGTAGATTTTATATCAATATTTTGCCTCTTGTTTTACTGAAAAGTCTCTAGTTTTGCTAAGAGTATGTTTTTCTCTTGAATCGAGATATTTTTTTGAAATTTAATATATTGCATTGGTGAACGAGTGATAATTCCTGGAATTTATAAAATACATTGAGATTTAATTCTTAAATAAATAGGTCCATTTAATTCTATGTATTTAATATCCCAAATGATGATGCAAACCAAGATTAAATTATCATAGTAACTCGTATTATTTTTGTTGATTATGTGTTTGTCCTATTTTGATTTTAAAATTAGTGTTGATGTAGAGTTTAATAACTGTTCAATTGATCATTTATGATCTAAGAATAATTTTCTTTGAGTGAATGTGTTCATAAATTATTGTTACTAAAAAAATATTTGCTCCATCAATCATGTTTTTAACACTAATTTGTTATTTAGTCTGCATCAATTGTAAACAACTACTATTACATAATAATAGATTCAGGATATTCAATAATCTGACTATTTGTATTGAGTAATTATAATTATAATAAACATTTAAATTATCTCTTTTTAAATTGATTTTCGTTATAAATGAAATGGATGGTAAATTTTACAGAAATGAGGATTTGATTATGAATTTTAAAAATATTTTTACTGCATGATATTGACAGCGTTATGACTGAAATATTGTTTCCATAAATGTCTTAAAAACAATCAAAGTTTTGTAAAAAAATCCATGTTATATTCAAAGTATATCCTTAAACTGTGAATTTTGGTCTGTTCCAATTATACGAGTTCCGATCTAATTTTATTAGTTCAATTTGACTGATTTCATTTTTCCTTTTTTGAAAGGTCTTAGTGCTTTTTTATTTAATTATTAACAATTAATATATGCTGGGAAGTTCGCTTTTCAATATTCTCAACATAACAGTTTTCTATTATTTATTTTTATTCTTTATTAAATTAGATAATTATAAATAAACTGTTTAATAAGTGGTAATTTATGAATATAAATAAGAAAACAGCAGCTGTCATCATCAGGTACTAAAACGTCAATAAAACCATCATACTTTAGATTTATTAGTAAATACATAATTGTATGTGCGAAATCTAATGAGATTTATTAACCATAATAAAATTAATTAAAAACTCATCAAGGGTTCACATGTAATACGCCGCAAAGTTCTTTTTTAACCCTTAGATAACACTTTAAAATTTGAAAAGTCAATTGTTCACTTGCATGTCTTATAATGTTACGGTTTCCACTTAATCGACACGATTCCGAACTCATGTACATAGATGATAGGCAGTTTCTTCAATGTATGTGATATGACATCCATTACAAGTAAAATGATATACAAAATTCGAACATAACCAAAATGTTAAAGATTTATTACTGAAAATACCATGAACGTTGCAAGACTTTGAAATAATTTTAAGATCAGCCTTTCTTGGCTTTTCTAAAGATTTTTAAAACCCTAAAAAATGAAAAAAATATAACAGGACAGATACCAGCAAATAAATCACTTTCATTTATTTTATGAAACTTAGCATTATTGCTATTAGTACTTTTCAATTGAGTATCATCAGTCATATTCATTACATTTTTTCCATGTTAATCAAAGGATCATTTTCAAGAGGATTAAACGGATCAACACACAGGTTAAATTATGTCATCAACCTCATTCAGGTTATTAATCTACTTTTCAACGGATTCGCTCAACAAACATTGTAAAAAATAGGTATTATACCATCAATTAATAAAGTTACAATAAGTAAATGGTGATATCCAAGAACGATATACCAATCTTTTTATCACACGACTTTCATATTTAGGTTCACAGAAACCACCTCGTGATGTATAAATTTCTGTTTCACAATACATTACTTTCAATTAGTAAATCAAGCCTGAACGATGCTTTATCTTGTTTAATAATTACCATTTTTCAATATAAAAGAAAAACAACATGAATTCAATCGGATATAAAGTCTAAAATAAGGCAGTTAGGTAGCTAATACAGAGAGTAATTCAATTCAGTGTGCAATTTGTAATTAAATGGGGGTAAAAGGATCTGATGAGACTGATAGTGAATATATTGTTTCCACAAGATGGTACTCCTAGTCACTTTGCTCTGCAGGTTAGGAGGTTTCAAAATGAAAAATTCCTTATCAGGGGAATATTCTTGACCATTTTCTTGGCCTCTATATTCACCAAATTTCCTTTTATGAGGACCTTGAAAATCAATGTTTATTCAACCAAATATCGATCTTTAAAATATTCGCAAGATAAGATAACTTATGTGATTGCTGGTATTTACTAATGGAGTTTATGGATACTCTGTGTAACCTGCTGATATTTCAATAGATTTGAAAAAAAATTATAGTTTCTACCAATCATATTTCACTCCATTTCATTATTTATTAAAATATTTCCTTCTTTTCATTTCCATTACATTTTAATAATACATTTTTTGATATGAATTTGAGTTTTTATTAATCTTTCATAAATTTTTTATCACTGACTGTAAATGCAATCGATAGATGTAAAGCGATATCAAGAAATTATTAGGTAGTTATTGTGAATTATTTTTAGCGTATCACTTAGATCTACAATATTGTAACTGTGAAATTGTTATCAGGAAATAATCGTGTATAAAATGGTAATTTCACTTTATTGGATTACTCAACTTAAAAGTAACTTTTAAAGTATCGGTAGATTTATAGTTACAATATTGACTGTAAGTTAAATTCTTGGCGTGTGAAATGTTTGTCAAATGGATAACATGTAGCTGAATTATGTTTTTCCATATATTGATATTTTGAGATAATTTTTGTCTTCAATAATTCAGTTTATGATTTTTTCTCTATATGAAATCAATGTCGAGATTTCTATTTTATTTTTTTTGGAGATCAATTTGGAGAGGATTACTTGAATGTAATTATAGTAATAATTATAATATTAATACCAAACAATAACAATAAATGACTAAAAAATAAAAAGTACTTAACCTTATCTATTGTGTATTTAGTACCGGGGCGCCAGCAGAATGAAGGCGTTTGTGAATATTATAAAAAAATCATTTTTGCTTAAACTATTATTTATAAAAAATATATATTTGAAAAAGGATGTGCCGAAAATTTCTGAATATCAATAAAACATCGATATCATTACTGGCAACTCTTCATTCTTTCTGGATTTTTATTATTTCCGCCATCAGCTAAAATAACTTTGCCAACATTACTCCACAGTTTTCTTGTATTAATTTTGCTTCAAAATTTATTTCCTATGCAAATAAATACCCAAGATGCCTGCTTTCGTACCTATCAAAATAATCATAATTCTCATTATTTATTATGTAAAATTCTGTTATTATTACTGACAATTTTCAAATTCCCAATAAATGAAATCAGGAAATTTTCTATCATTCGTAACAGATTTTTATATTTACTTTTGACACAGATATTTTTTAATTTCTACTGATTGTAAATTGTTTTTTCACCAGATGGAAATTTGTACGATTTGTGTAGATTCGGTTGTTTGTTTATTGGTATTTTGTAGATAACTATAGCTATCTATAACCGATGTTGAATTTGGTTGATAATATTGGATTTTCTTTATGTAGGCTTTGAGAAATGCTACAGAGGAAGAATTGGTCGATTTAGCTGCCGTTTTAGGATTTAATGGTATGCTGAATCAGACCCAATACCACGCAAGCGTGGAAAACAAAGAGCAAATGTGTGGCGGTTTTCAAGGAGTTGCTAAATGTGAACCTTGTAAGCCCATGCCTGAATGCCCAGAAAATGATGTTAACATTGAAGATGTTATTAGTAAATTAGCAGCTAATGATGCTTCATTGACCGAAGTAATAATCTCATTCATATGTGCTGCGTAAATTGTATTGTTTTACATAGGTGAATTTAAATAATCTGAAAGATATCGGTGAAGAGGTTGTGAAACGTCTATGTGAAGCTGCTGTCAACAATAAGCATTTGGTAATGTTAAGCTGTGCCAATATCCATTTAACTAATTTCGGTTGTGAGCATTTTGTAACTTTGCTAGAGAAAAATAATCATTTGGAATCACTTAATTTGGAATCCAACTATCTTAGTGGTAAATTTATTGATTAGTTGAAATTTTATTTTCAGTGGTGGAACGTGGCGGGTATTCTAATAAAATATGTTCCATCATGTAATCATTAGATTCGCCGGTTTGGAACGTTTCAGTTAAATTATTGTTCCCTTTAGTTTGTGTCACTCTTGTTATTTCAATTAATTACTATTTCGATATATTCTATAAAATCCATGAATTTATTAAAATTTTCTATATTGATTCACGATTAAAGCTGCTTACAATTTTTTAAAGAACAAGAACCATTAGAGACGTTGACAAGGAAGTTCTGGTAATTTTTTGGTGGTTTACGAAATTGCAAACGTAGCTTTCTGAAATACCAAGTAGGAAACATTAAAGGATATTGTGATAAATACATTCATGAAATTTGTGCATATGAACTCATTATAAATCCTATTATTAGTGGGCTAAATACTACGGTGGAAATCGATGAAATTTTGTTGACACAGAAAAAAATGAAATCGGTCATGTTTTAACACATCAGTGGATATTGTGGAATTTTTCGTGAAACGGGAGATTGATTATGTTAACAGTTCAGGAGAGAACAGTTAAAACTTATTTTCATAATTGCAATGAATATTCGTCCGTTTATGACATTTCTGTTCAAGATGTGTGCCGCGAAAAACATCTGCAAACATTTAAAATTACTAAGGTTTTCGTGCCTTCGAGTTGTATAGAAAAATAAATCTATAAGTTAGTTTTCTTTTTTCACAGTGGAAGTTAGAAATGATATTCAAATCGAACTTTTAAGTATGCATTGTATTGATCCATTTATGGTTTAAGTTTCTCGAATCGTGATTCAATTTTTCTTCACTTTCTAAAATTTAACTTTCGCTATCGTTTTTTTTTATAAAATATTTTAAGTTTGTTCGAAAGTGCCCCGTGATTTTGAGTTGGACAATACTGCGAGACGAATTTCAAGCATTTACTCTTCATTCGTTAGAAAATAAATTATTCAGTAAATCTTGCGTCTAAACAGGAGCAAATGGATAAAACTTCACAACGTAAAGAATGTCAAAATGGAAAATATAGTCATATGATAGCTTCTTATTTATATGCAATTTTTTTGGTGTATAGTATCAAATGAATTGCATTTGATTCTGTTCTGTAGGATTTGGGTTTTCTTCTGACCGTCAGCTTAATTTTTGTAAGCCGAATACTCTGCATTGTTTTTATTAAAGAACTGTTTTGAATTTTGATAAATTTTTCGTAGTAAATGCTTAAAATATAAGGAGTGTATGGATTATTAAATGTAAAAAATAATTTGCAAAATTCCTTTTCCGATCAATCAAAATGGGCACTTAAATTAAGTTTATAAAATTTTAGATAATCTATAATGAAAATTACCATATACTTATATTTACAGGAGAAAGCATTATCAAACTAATTGCTGCTCTAAATCGGGAAACAAGCGGCCTTATTGAGTTGAGAGTTGTTAATCAACAGCAAAAGGTTCTTGGTGTCCGAGTGGAACAGGAAATCATTAAACTGATTAAGGAGAATACAACGCTACAAGTATTAGGTATCGATATTGAAACCTCAGAAGCTCGGGTTAGGATTCGGGATCATCTGGCAATGAATGTCGATAGGCAAACCCGCCAAAATAGATTAGCAAAAAAGCATTAATATAATAGGTCGATAAAATAACCTTTATATAATGAACCGATTTACAAATTCGTCGTTATATATTCTCTTTCACTTATTTCTGATTATTTCTAGGTTTTTTTTCCAATTGATTTACCTGGTTATTGCTTTATTCATCTATTTCATACCTTTCATGTATATACATAAGCAACCAATCGTTGGGTAGAGTTAGTGTGGATCATGTGCTCGATGCTCTTTATTATTAATTATCATTTATTAATTATATATATATTCACATTTATATTATCGTACAAATCAATTATTGATTTTCTGGATTAATTTATGTGTGCTCCACATGCCGGGAGTTGATTGTGCTGCTGTTACCTAATTTCGTTGATTCGACATATTTTAGAAAATTTATGTGTAATTGGTTCATATTCTATCGGATTGAATCTATCTATCCAATAGGAATCGAATTTGAAATTCTGATTTTTGGCTTGTTTACTAAAGAATTTTTACTAGTCTAAAAAGTTTGAAATTCGGTTATTTAACTGGAGTTCTTGAAATTTAAATAAACAGATTGTAGTATTTAGGCAATTAATAAAATTTCATTTCGAATATTGATTAAATAATGTTTTTGAGAAACTATTAAGTCATTTGGCTTGTAAGTATCGCAGATTTACATTTCTGAATAAAACTGCTTGGTTTTGAAGAAGCGTGCCTAAAATAGGCATAAATTATATTCCAGTCTATATATGTTCATTAGAACCCATTGATTCGCTGTAGTGATAATTTAACCAATTACCGCTTTTAATGTTCAAATTTTAAATTCGTTCTATTTTAGTGGCCACTATGAAATCACGAAATTTTCCATAGCTTTTTCTCTCAGATCGAAGAAGTATTATGCTTTAAAGTAGTATATTCAAAGTAGCTATTTGAAATGGGTACCGTATGGATATAAAAATACGAATTGTTAAATAACTTTTATTTTCTGGCGTAATTTATGTAACATTCTGCAGAATTTATAATAGTACTGAAATTTCACAAGTACAAGCATATATTTAACAAAATTAAATACAAAGAATAATTATTTTAAAAGAAAAATTAACTATGTTAGTATGAATTAAATGTATGAGGAATCAAATATCATTCTGAAAACATTATTTTAAAAATATTATTTGTATTGTATAATATTGAAAAGACAGTTTTTTGAAATAAATTATATTTGAAATTTTAACTTATGGATACAACAAATACAGTACATAATGTGGAGATCAAAATGACAGATTTTATTAAGCACCAAAAAATATAAAATTGAAGATTTGATGGGTTAGTGGTTCTTGCCCTTGTAACCCGTATGTATAACCTTCACCTGCATGCAATGATTACCAGTTTCTAGGCAGCGTTGGTACTATAAACACTGGATATGAGACCGCCAAAGGTGAGTCTCTCTTCAAATACTGCTAACACCCGGCCTCATATTGGGTCCAGTGAGATGCCGTTAGAAGGGCTATGCTGGGCTTACACTCCAGCCTTTCTTAAGTCGTAAGACTTTTTACCCTTACTCTTTTTTGGCATTTTTCCTTATACAGTCGAAGAGTCATTTATTAAAACAAGAAAATAAATTACACTACAACAAATTAATTTTAATAATTACACGTTGGGCCAGAACACAAATGGCCTTGATAATTGTTTATATGTATCAGTTATATAGCACGAAAACCCAGCACCAGGATAACTGCAAATACAACATCAACTAAACACCCTAAAATTTGAGAATAAATAAATATATAAAATCAAGAAACACAAAAGTGAAATAAAATAAATACTAAATGGATCAAGAACCGCACGAAATTTACTGAATAAATTTTTATAACGGAAAAACTTGTGTATCGAAACTTTTATCTAATTTTATGTTACGTAGCAGAATTATTTCTTTTTTTCAGGCCCACAGCCAAAACCTATGGCAAGTAACAAAATGGTCCACATCTATTGACCTATGAAGGTGCGGTTTCTCCGCTTATAGTTCGTGTCTAGTCGGGAGTAACGACTGACCCTTACGTCAAATCATAAAAACAAAATTGCGAAAGAAAGTAGCTCAAGAGTGCGTGAAAAATATGAGCAGAACACTGCACAAATTTTCGGAAATAAATAAAATACTTAATTAAAAACTGTAAAATAAGGGCGGATCCCTTCTCAAAATTTTGTAATATGTAAAGAAAATTCAACAACAGAAACACGACTAAAGGATAATGTTTTCTTTAGATTATTCCACCTTAAAAATAATTAATCGCCTTTGAGCTTTGTAGGTTAATGATAACGCTTTTAATGTAACTCCTGAGATAAGGTAACTACTACCATTAGTTTAAATGTAGTGGGTTACAGGGTTTCGTTATTTGTTTAAATCGTCTTATTGTTACCCCAGTAACGCCATACAAATGTTTTCTAGCTACCACTCGGCACCCGTTGCTAGGCAACGTTGGAAATGTGTTCGAGTGGGTGGATTGTCCGCAAAAAGTGAGCACTATTACTAATACTGTAATTGCTCGGACAACCCTCGGGTTCAACGAGCTGTCGATGGAAGGCCTATGCTCGCTTTACTCTGTCCCATGTGTAAAAAAGTTCAAAATCAGATTCATGTTGACTGGTAGAAATGGAACGATGGTTTGATGACACGGTGTGAGTACTCACGATGATAATCTCATATAAATCATACCTTGTGACCTGTTACTTGGGATTTGTTTAACAATAATCACAATTTTATTTATTCAAACAAGAAAACGATTAAAGTGTATATAATATCGGTACGTTAGTGCGATTGACTTGGCATACGTGCGGCTTTGCGTCGGGCACGCTCCTTGCGTCACGGCCGACGATTACTTGACGGGACGGTTGATGGATTTGCAGTCAGCGCGACATTATTGAGGGGATCCCGGTACGTCAACTGAGAAGGGGCGAAGATAAACGGATACGTTACCGCTTCCCCTTCACGACTGGCTGCCAAGGCGACTTCTAATCCTCTGATTTGAGTCCGGAGACTCTGGTTGCGTTGACGCTCCTCCGCCCAACCCTTTTGAGCGGCAGTGAGCCGGAGGTAGAGAGCCTTCGTCTTCTTCGGGTCTGACCAGGTTGACTTGATCTGTTGAGCTTCTCGTGTTACTTGAACTATCTGGTCGAGAAGGTTCGCGTTTGTACGTCTAGCATGGGTAAGTTCAGTTTGCAATAGTTGAGTATATGTCATCGCTGCAATAGAAATCTTTTAATTTCTTTACTAACTCAAATGAATCAAAATTCTGATTACCATAAAACATAAGTTACGAGAATGAGTTTACTGATTTAACAAAATAAAACGAACAACATTTTAATTTTTAATCTTTAATAAAACTAATGACACAGGGTTCCTCAAAAAATCTCCTAACTCCTTCCTCCGGGGAGTAGCCTGGGATGACAGCCACTGGTCGCCTGGTATTGCGGACCGGTCGGGTCGGATAAATATCTGCGATGCGCCCGACGGAGATGTCATCTTCGATATTAGCTAGGTGCATCCTGGCCTTAACTACATTCAGGTCGACCTGCCATTATATCTTTTCCCAATGGGCGAGAAGGTTCCGTGCGTGGTCTCGGATCTCCTCAGCAGGGTATTGCTGGTTAACCCGCTCGTTCGCCCAACGGAGGTCGTTCTCCATGCCCAGCATCTGCAAGGCGGTCAGATGTGGTCTCTTGGGTTGAGGCTCCTCGAGGCTTGTTGTCGGTCGTGCTTGCTTCCAAGCCCGACGCCATTCTTCTGCCACATGGGCGGGAATCCACTCGAGAGGCATTGGCTCTTCTAAAATACCATTATGGTTAGTTGAATAGGCATAACGTATTTTCAAAGTAACTTATGTTAATTGTAACTTGGCGTATTAACGTCAAAGCAGTGTTTGTCGCCGAATAATTATTGTGAACGAACAATTTACGCTACTCTCATGGTGTAACAGAGGGTCGAAGACAAATATCGATTTATTAATGTCCCGCACGAATGTCCATAGGTCTATCCAAGTCATCTGTGGTAGTTTAATAACTGGCAACTTAGGGTTCATGAGGAAACAAAAGTTTAGTTGTCAGTCTAAAGTTTAGGTAAGGGAGATATTGATTGCTTTAAAATTTTATACCATGGACACCAAATCCACTTAATATTTATATAATGAAAATAATTCCTCTATTTATAATTTATGAGATAAAGTGCATATTGAAATTCATGGGAACAGGAATAATTATCACTTATTATCTAGAAAATCATCGCAATTGCGGATCCTAACCTTTACTAAAATAACAATAAAATATTACACTGTGATAATTATCAACCTTTGATCTACGCGATGTCTACAATTATTGATTTATGGTTCATGAAATGATGACAATTCTTGATGAAATAATATAATCTTTAATTCTAATATTCCTAAATATTACGGATTATCCATTTTAAGATTCGTGGGGAGCAAAATTAACCATTAGTTCGAAATTCGTGGAATCAGGTAACTAAATTTTATGATATAGGAATACTATCGATTGAATTTTTAAGTGATTAATTTTAACCTATATATACATTTACGAAAACATAATGGCTATTCCCCCTTTTTTAAAGATTTATGAATTAGGAATATTTAAAATGAAATTCTATAAGCTAACTTGGATTGGGGAACTTGATTCCCTTGGTATTTTCCCTTCTATTGCTTGATTCATATTTCAACGAAAATAATAACTGAAAATCAATAACTGACTAGTTAGAAATCCAACCATATAAACTAAGGTAAATGCGTGCGCTTCCGCTGTGTTACTGTTAGTCCAGCACATTCGTATGTGAAAATTGTTTACGAAAAACCAATCTCGATGATCAGCATAGTTTGCGAATTGGAATTCATGATTTCCGGTTGGTCATAGCCTTTATTCGATTGATATTTCAGGTTGGTTTTAATTTCGATTTGTTTTAAATTAATGTCCTCATTTTCTTAGTATACTATCCAGTTTTACTTATTTTTACTGCATATATGGGATTAGTGTGGCGATGAAAAATTCAGGTAGGTTTATTCTATTTAATTGTGTTATCATCAATCTATTTTAGGGAATTCTGAGGTTGGTTCAGTCTTGATTTGGTGCATTATGGATTTATAGGTGATTTTTAGGGTTTGGAAGGCTTGTCAATCCGAATTCTATTTTGAATGTGCGTTTTCGATCGGATTTCGTATCTAGGTTTTGGAATTTTATCAAGTTTCGTTTAGTTTTCTGGTGGGTTAGTGATTTAATTTCTTTACATGATTTTACCGAGATTTTAGGGATGCTTTATGGTTCTGCCAATGATTTTTGGAAGGAGAATAAAATTATCTGCTCGATGGATTTTTCGTAACTCTAGTGGATTTAAGGCATCGTATTTTATTATGTTTATACTACTGGATTTCTGTAACAATTTCAATTATTAATCGAGTTGTTTTCAAAAAGTATTTTATAAAACGCGCTTGCTATACTTATGGATGCATTCTAATTTATACTTTGTTCAAATTCTCCACCTCATCATAGCTTCAGGGTAAATTGGTTTTGACCTCCCTATTATGTATTTAATCAGTTTATGGATAATTTTGTAATGGCAATATTAGTTTATGGTCTTTCTCTTTAATTTCACATCAATTTTAAATTTATAGGGAAGATAGCCGCGTCGAATTTCGAGTTTAGGATTAATTTCTGTATTTTATTTGCAGTTTATACAATAATGATTAACAACTAAAAACATTATAGTCAAGTTGAAGTTATTAAGTTAATTCGATTCATATCAACGATTTCATTTATTTATTCCCCGTACCCTTTCCCTTTAATAGGCCTTAACGCATTTTATGTTTATATTATATTTAATGAGTGCCCACTGAACTACTCGGTGTGATGATTTTGAGCCGTGTGTAGAATGATTTAGGTCGAATTTACAGAAACGAGAAACGAGGAAGTAGCCAAAAGACCTCTTCCTTATTTCTCCTTTCTTCTATACGGAATAATATTGACGTTCCAACCCCTGCGTTCCGCACGCCGGGTCTTCACGGGCACAGATCATTGGCGATATTCCACGCACTTACACGAATCTGAATTATATGTTGAATTTGCTAACTTGCGATGTGTTTTGGCTGTGGGCCGGAAAAATTTCGACAATTAATTAATTTCATGAAAACAGATTTTAACATCATAAATATTTATTAATATATATTAAAAGCAAAATACAAAATTACTTGACCCATTCCATTCAATCAAAATTTCATAAAAATACATCTCCCCCCACGCCGAAATCCAAGCAGAGCTCTACCGAAGTTGCGAGGATGGGACGTGGAGAGAGAATTCCAAATAAAACTACTTCTCACCTAAAAATTCAAATAGATTTATAAGAATTCACAAAAGTTTTGTTTCAAAACTGGTTTCAAAAATGGTTTCAAAAATGGTTAAATTTTATGTGAAAATGCATCGGTATTTATACCTATTTTCTGTCCCTAACCTCGCGTTTTAATTTTGATGTAGTAAAACAAAATTCGACCTTGTTATTTTCTAGTGTATTCTAATCTTTATTTTTATTATTTTTTAATTTATTTTAATAATTTTTTATTTAGAATTTTTATTGAATTATTTCTAATTCAAATTCTTTGATTTAAATTTCATTTTCATGAACTTTTATTAATTTATCAAATTTGGTCGAATTTGTTGGGTTTTCATGTTATGTTTGTGTTGGTATCGTGCGGATCTTGTTGCATTTTGTTATTATTTTAATTTATTTTTATGTTTATTATTTTATATGTAACTCTCTTTTTTCCCATATTTGGTAGGGTTTAATTGATGTTTTAATAGGTTTATTTTAAATTTGCTTGTTATGTTTGCATGTGTGTTACCGATCCATTTAAACATTTTCCAAGGCCGTATGTGTTCTGGCCCAACAAATGGAAGACTGATAGAATAAAATATCAAAAATAATATTAAAAAAATATATTGAAATAAGATTTTTATAATAAAGTATCTAAATTAGTAACTTCATAAAACAGATTGAAATGTCTTTTATTTACAATAAAAATCCGAATCTACATACCGGTAGAAAGTTTACATCCAAAAAAATAAAATCCATTTACACATAGAGAGGATTCGATATCAGTAACGAGAAAGTTAAAATCCATTTAGCATAGGTTGATGATTATCGGTATCAAAGGAATATGATCATGAACTTTCTGCAAAATTTGGGGTAGTCTTCGTTTATTTTGATTTTGATAACCAAATATTCCTTCACTGGATCATACGATTTAGCATGCTACTCTAGAGATAGTGTGAACAATTCAATTTAGTTAAAAATATTTCATTACGTAAAGTGTCTTAAAAACAATCTCTTACTTACCCCATTTATTTGTAATAACCAAGTGTAAATATTCCAAATACAAGAATGGAGTACGAATTTTTTATCTATGGTGAATTTCAGAAAGTAACCAATAAAAGTTAATAAAATAAAAAATTACCTTGAAATTCATGTAAAGCAGGTGAAAATGTAAAATTTTCAGACCTGTAACAAATTCCTTGTGAAGAAAAAAATCAAAAAATTAAATACACCTGATTCAGTTCATTAAAAACTACTATAATAAAATGAAAAATCAATAAAATTATAATATAGGAACATACATACTTACCCGTGTCTGCATGTAATTTGTTCAACTGAATAAAAACTTATATTATAGGAAGAAAGGAATTAGAGGAAAAATTTTTTTAAACGTAAAAACATAATACATAGTAAATAATGCATGCAAACTTTCAAAATATAGAAATGTTCAGTTCAATAAAAACTCTATATAAAACTATTTTTAGTAACTTTTTAGACAAGTTTTTTTTAAATTAAAGCCTAAAATTTTTGAAAAAAATTCCAATAACTCTACTTTGAGTTTTAGAGAAAATTAAGAAATAATTTCTTAAGATTTTTCATGAAATCCAATCAATTTAATATTTTTACAACTTTTAAGATATTTCAAAAATATCCGTCGAAACTCTAGGTTTTTGAGTTTTTACCTCATTTGCAATTAGCAGTGGTAAACCAGAACCTTCAAATGAGGAGTTTAAAAAAAACGGTAAACATAAGTTTTCCGATAACTTAAGTTTAAAAAAAAATTTTTGTAAAGTATTAAAAATCCAAATCATTAATACCATTGAAAATGAGGAAGATTTTTATAAATTTGGGAAATTAACAGAAATTTCCAAAGCCTCATAAAATCAAAAATTATAAAAAATTTGGATTTGTCAAAAGGTAAAATCGATAGCAGCCAAAACAAATTTCTAAGTGGTGGGGTTTCTGGATGTTGATATTTTGAAACTATATGGTTGTTACTCAAACAACCCCATACAAATATCTTTCGCTTACCACTTGGCACCCGTTGCTAAGCAACGTTGGAACTGTGTTCGAGTTGGTAGATCGTCCGAAAAAGTGAGCGCTATTGCTAATGCTATAATTGACCGAACGATCCATGGGTCCAACGAGCTGCCGATAGAATGCTTATGGTCGCTTTCGATTTTTAGGTCCCATTATTTTCCTATCTCCTTCAAATGTTGGTCCATACTGTTATATCATTTATCTTTATGTTCATTCGCTTAGTCCTTCTTATGGTTGTCCGTGTTGATGATTTTGCTATGGCCTGTAAACCCTTTGTTATGTAAGTATCCACACAGTATCTCTCTTACTCTCATCCCTGTCATAACTACAATGCTCCCTATTATTATTTCTAGTATTATCATGGTTACTATGTATTATTCTAATCCATTATCACTGCTATTACTATTATTAGTATTCTTATTCCTACCATTATTATTATTATTATTATTAATATTATTATTATTATTATTATTATTATTATAATTATTATTATTACTATTATTATTATTATTATTATTATTATTATTATTATTATTATTATTATTATTATTATTATTATTATTATTATTATTATTATTATTATTATTATTATTATTATTATTATTATTATTATTATTGTCGTTCGGATTAATCTTTTTCCGATGGCTATTCATTTTAACTGTTGCAACGATTTCGCTATTTTCCCCGCTACCCTTTCCCTCTCTTTGTTCTTATGATCTATTTATGTTCATATTATATTTAATGAGTGCCCACTGGAATACTCGGTGTTAGTGATTTTGAGCCGATTGTTGTTAAAGATTTTTGTCGATTTTATCGAAATTAAGTGCAGGAAAGTTGAGCCAAAAGACCCACTCTCAAGCTACTCTCTTTCGCTATTTAGTTCAATGATTTGACGTTCGGGCTCCTGCGTTACCCACGCCGGAACCTTCACGGGCACGAACTATTGGTGGACTTACACCGCACTTACACAGTTCGATATTTATGTATAAGTTTAATAACTTGCAATTTGTTTTGGCTGTGGGCCGAAAAAGGAATGAATGAAAATTACCAGATCAATTGGGTAAAAGCCTCGAATGCATGAAACAATCGTCGGAAGTTTGTAAGCATATAATAGAAATTCGTAGTAGCATAATTCATCATATATTGGAAATTCATAGTAGCATAATTCATAATTCATCATATATTGAAAATTCGTAGTAGCATAATTCATAATCCATTGAAAAAATTCGTAGTAGCATAATTCATAATTCATTGAAAAAATTCGTAGTAGCATAGTGCACAATTCATGGCATTTACAGCACTAATCTACCAATCAACAAGTTCGCAGTCATCCATGCAGATAACTGCCGTGCACACTACTACGATCAGTCTCCAGGTGAGACTGAAAATCAATATTCCAATCCAGTTGAAAATAATACTGCAAAATAGTTGTGTTAATTTGTGAAAACACATCAGTATATATACCTATAATTTGGCCTTAACCTTGCGTGTTAAATTTATTGCGATTAAACAATATTCGACCTTGAAATTATTTGTGTTATCTAAATTAAATTTTTATTAATTTCTTAATTTAAATTGGTAATTTATTTTTAACATTTTTAATTAAATTTATTCAGCCAAAAATATTTAATTTTTATTAATTTAATTCATTAAATTTAAGTTTTTATATAAATGGTCATTTTAGGGTCAAATTTTCTTGTTATTATGTTATTTTTTATGTAAATTTCGTTCGGTTCTTGATGCATTATGTATTTATTTTATTTTACTTTTATGTTTTTGATTTTATATTTATTTATATTCTCTCAGATTTTAAAATGTTTAGTTGGTGTTGTATATTGTATTTTAAGTTATGTTAATTTAAGTTATGTTATTTTAAGTTAAGGTGCTGGGTTTTCGTGCTGTATTACTGATGCATTTAAACAATTCCCAAGGCTATTTGTGTTCTGGCCCAACATAAGGAACACAGGAATAGTTTATTCGAATATAGAAACTTTTTAATAATAAATTTTGTTTTAATAAATTTTAGTTTTCAATTAATCGGACTTACATTTATTCGAAAATAATTCCATTAATTTACATAAATTGGCATAAATTCCTATTTAAGAGCTTGGATAATGATCTCATAAATATATGAGATCACAATCCAAACCCTAAAATATACTTTATTAAAAAATCTACCTGTCAACCATTTTAAAAATGGCTAATTCATAAACTTAACCATAATTGTAATTGGTTGTTCATTAAAACTTCTATTTTATAGAAGTTTTTAATGAACTGAATCAGGTGTACAAGTAAAATTTGCTATCCCGTCGTATTTGGTGTGTGAGCCACCATGAATTGTGAGCCTCATTCTAATGGTGAGACAGCGTAGCGATTACAATGAATGACAGTAAAATAGAAAGATAATATAAAATTCATAAATGTAATAATCTTAATAAAGGACAGTATTAACAATAAAAATAATAATAACAGAATTTTGACATTAATGATCATGATAATAATAAAAATTGAAATAATCAGCAACAATAAGGCTCGTAATAATTATAACGGGAAATAGCAAATAACTATAAGAGTAAGGATATCAAAAATCACGAAGGGTGTACTGATCATAGTAAAATCGGTAATACAAACCGAGACAATAAGGATTATGGGAATTGATAAAAGAATGATAACTGATCGAAACATAGGGATTAACATTTGAATGAGATAGAAGAAGAATGGGACCTTAACATCGAAATCAAGCACAGGACTTCTAACGACTGCTCGCTGGAAGATCGGTCAATTATAGCATTAGTAATGGCGCTCACTTTTGCGGACGATTTATCAACTTAAACCCAGTTCCAACGTTGATTAGTAATGGTTGCCGAGTGGTAAGCAAAACTATTTGTATGGGGTTGTCTGGGTAACAACCATATAACTTCCAAAATTTCCGACACTCAGAAACCCATCAGCTGTTTTGTAGGCGTCGTCTAATCCTCTCGGATCTCCCCGGGCGCGAGTGTGGTCTGTTGGCCTTGCGCTGATTCTTGGTGCTACCGGTAGGCTAATTGGGCCGGAGCGAATACCAGAAGGTAGGTTACTCTACTCACCTGAAGTAATTGGTCGTGTAAGTTAGCGCTAGTCTTTTGAAGTTTGGTCAACTCTTGGCTAAAGTGCCGGATAGCTTTCATGCCTGAAATTAAGGAAAGTTTTATAAGAGACTTGCAGTTTTGATAGAAATTATCGAGATGTCTAGGTGGAATAACTAAGCGGGTGTATTTAAGGGTGGACTAGTTTTACAACTTTCTTAGTTTAAATTTAAAACGAGAATCGTATGGTCCGCTGTCTCTGTGTTCGACACATCTGATACTTTACACAGTCATCACAAGGCTAACTACTCATTCTCCTTCGCTTTTCTCAGGTCATTTGATTATTGTCATGAATACTATTCAAGAAAAAGAAATTTCAAACTACTACTGACTAAATTTTATTTATATTACAGATGATCAAATTCCACTAATGGAGATGATTGAATCCGTTCGTTAGTATGGACCTCCACGGTATCTGAGATTGAATCGATGCATTCAATCCTTTTGGCCATCCACTAACGGATGTCAACGCTGTATGGTTGGTCGTTTTATTCTTTTCTGTTGCCCAAGCGATTCCGTATTGAGCCATTAAACATCTTTGTTGGAAGCACCACACTGGTGGACGCATTCATTCAGTCCAATGCCGGATCGTTGAGCTCGAAGGAGACGCCGTACTCCGGCAAATACCCGTCGGTACTGGGTATCTCTCCGGTGGCTATTGCTCTGTTGATGTGATTCAAATGCCTCCAGTGGAATTTGCATTTTAGCTCCTCTAGTCGGTATAAGGAGAAATCCGCGCGCTGGCACGCCTCACGAGCCTGGTTGAAACCAGGCTCGCACTTTATGGCCAAGCTTGGTAATTTTATTTCGTCATTTCTGGAGTTTGTGCGAATGGACCAGCTATTTTCTCCGTATGTCGATCAGCTGTAACCAGCATCCGAAAGCGACTACCATTACTTCACTGCCATTCCTGGAGCAACTCTGAACGTCACTCGGTCATAGTCCTTCCATTCATCTTCTCCTCGAGGTCTAGAATCAGTTAAACAAAATTACATCATTTGTGAATACGAGGTAAAATAATCTCTAGATATATATGATTTAGAATCGCTCTAATCCACCGGCCGACAATTAAATTTAGGATGTAATAAATATTTAGGTTTATTAGCAGTTGAGCGCATTCTCCATAACTTTGGAATCACTTAACTGATGTTTCTGGATAGAACTTAACAAACTATAACAGACTAACGAATCTGGACACAATATAATATGAACCATTAATGCAACTTAACTTGTAAGAAATTATATAATTCGCTTGAAGTTACCGGAGACTACCAATCGAATTATACATAGAATGTTTCTCTCAATTAGTCTAATGGATTTCTATGAAAATTATTAACATACGATTAGGGTTCGTTCACTAAATTATTTGATTTCGTTCCTGTCGTCAATGGCTTCTGCGTAGTTGTGGGGGGATCTATGATACTTGCGATTTTTACTAATTCTTGCGGTTTTATAATTTCAAGATTGTCCGGAACTTGCCCAAAGGAGAAACAACAGTTTATCAGAAGATATTATCCCTTACATAGAGTATGTTCCTCGGTTATATATGATATTCGCTTTGTTGTATTGTCCTGAACCTCTGGGATGTCATTCACATTTGAACTACCGGCAGTTTCCATGGAGTCGGCGGAGTGTGTAATTCTCAATTTGTCGAAGGGTCTCATTAGTAATAATGAATTTATTATATGAATGATATTTATATGTATTTCCACCTAGGGTGAGTCACATTTCTCTGTGTAAATGCGGTTATTATTTATTTTAGGCTAGGCCGAAATGGTTCATTCTGACGAAATATTAAATTTTCTCGTGATAAACCGATAATTTATTCACATAATATCTTCATCAAATTATGCCTGTGGTAGGCAGAAGATTTGTCCCCTAAGTTTCATCTGCGGTAAGTTGAAGATTGATTATTATAATCGCTTGACCTCAATTTTAGTAAATTAGATTTCTTTTGGCATTGTTGATTAGACGGATTATTAACAATTATCGTCAAATGTCAGCTTGCTACACCAAGCGAAGTACAGATAAATTTTTTTTTCCGCCATTTTCCTTTCTAAAAGTATCTTAAAAATGTCTATAAATTAATTTATTATAGGGGTTTTTTCAACTTCTGATGGCTACATGTTAAAAGTTTACATGCATGTTTTATTATGGGTTTTGTTAATGTGCAATATTTTATTTCTCTATCACTTTTTGATTTTTTATAGTGTATGGTTTGTCTCAGTGACTATTTTACAAACAACTTCAAGGTGAGTTGGTGTGTTTATATGCTATAAATTTATTGATTTTCTTTTTATATTATAGGTGATTTGTCTCAGCGTGGTTTTCTGTACACCGATTGGATGAATTTGTCTGAAACTAATTGATGAGTGATATAACTATAATGATTTGAATTTATACCTTCATTTCATATTAAATCTTCATTTGTTCAATCATAGTGATCAATTGGTATGATTTGTTATCTAGTTACTAGTTCAGGAATAGTTCTACTGTTGCTAATATCAGTGTTGATTCGTTGGGTTATTATAGTTATATTTGGTATGGTGGCTAAGTCGCATGGGTATGGATTGGTTGAAATATAACCTAGGTCATCAACGTTATGGATTGGGTCTTGCCCGACTTTATTGACAGAATATCGCAGTAATTTAGTCGTTCTATATTTTCTAATTTACGGTGTTATTTCAGGTCGAGTCGTAACCAGATACCTAATGGTTATCTGAAGTCGGCCAACTCTCACTACTGGACTAAATCGCTCCTGTCGACATCTCCGTGGTGTACTGATCATGGTGGATCATCGACAGTGAATGAGCAGTTCTAACAGATATTTATTTCCTAGTGAGCTAGTGTAGATTGATCAGTTTAATACAATCTCTGTTTTACTCATTGATATCTCATTTAGTTTAATTAAATAAATATTGTGAAGGCTTGTTTAGTGCGTAGTAATGCATCCTGAGGGTGATTCTAAAATCAGTGGTTTGGGTTTTATTCGCTTCACTCGGCACTGAGATTGGAAATTAATCTTTTACTGATATAATGACTTACTAATTATATTTCTTGGCAGTGTTATATACTCAACATTCTAGTCAATTCCCAACGTTGAGCGAGTATTGTAGAGTGGATTGATATTTTATGCCTCCTATTTTAGAATGTTCATACAGTGAGTAATGATGAAAGATTGTTCAGGTCAGACTCATGGTGGAATGCTGCTTCGTTTTTTGCTTATGTCTAATTGCTATATTGTCTTAGTCCTGCATGGGACAATCCTCAATCGCTATTCGTCTAAAGATCCTGCTCCTGATTTGATCATTTTCTCACCCAACTGAGGTTTATTCAACTGTTAATTTTAGTTTCAATTCACAACCAATTAGCTGGCGTTGTCATCTTAACTTCTGTTCTGGGTTAAACTGTCTCTAACTATTCTAGTATTGGAATGAAGGCCCACTGGGGCAAAAACATATACCCCCTACCAGCCGGTAAAAAAATTTTATAAGTCAAAAGTACAAATTTTTGTAGAACAAAGACACTGACTCATCAAATTTTTTCTCAAGGTCATTCGAACAAAGACAATGACACACTCAAGGTCATTCCATGAGTCACTATAATTTTCAATGTCATTCAAAAATTTCTCAAGGTCATTTAAACAAAGACGATGACTCATCAAAAAATTTCCTCAGGGTCATTATTGAGTCAACATAATTTCTCAAGGTCATATAAACAAAAACCATGACCCATTCAAGGTTATTGGATGAGTCGTTATAATTTTCAAGGTCATTCAAAATTTCCCCAAGTTCATTTAAACAAAGACAAAAGACTCATCAAAAATTTTCTCAAGGTCATTTGGATAAGTCACCATAACTTGCCAAGGTAGTTTAGACAATGACTCATCAAAAATTCTCAAGGTCATCTGATGAGTCATCGTATTTTTCAAGGTCATCATAATTTGCAAAGTCATTCAAATTTCTCTAAGTCAAATTATTTTCCAAAAATTTTTAAATATAATTTACTACTTAATATTATAAGTAGTAAAGTTATAGTTTTATTTTTTATTATTTTTCTATTACTTATTATTATTATTATTATTATTTCTATTAATATTATTATTTTTATATAATAAAAACAAAGTCATTAACCACTAAAACTTTTATTCCATTGAAAAAATGTTATTATAATAATATTGTCGAAGAGCTTTTCACATACTTCCGATATCGAGTAGCACAGCAATGGCATCCATCACCACATGATTATTCGGTTTCAATATCCTTTAACATTTTGTTTTGTTTGACGTCCCATAGGAACTCATCGATTACGGAAAATATTCATATATATATATGTATGATTAAAGACCAAGTCTCGAATCAGTGATGGCTTGTTATTCAATATTTCATGTATAGTTGGATAGTAGAACTCGAGACGTTCTTTGATAACTTTAAAATAATCATTCGAAAATTAACAAGGGTTATAAATATATTTTAACATGTATTAATGTTTTCAGTCGTTTAATTTGAGAAAATCCTGGATCATCTCAAAATAAATCATTACTCGGTACATTCTTAATACAAAGCCGACAATGTTGAAAGATTTATCAGGACATTGAGGGATAGATTGAAGAAATATTTCGTTCACCAAAGTAATAAAATATGGATAAATGTGTAGCAACGTTGGAACTGCACCCATTGGTCACAGGACCTCCAAAGGTGAGTTCCGATATCAGAACTGCTAAGGTTTAGTCTTATGTCGGGTTCAGCGGTCTGCCGTTAGAAGGCCTATGTCCGTCTTATCTTTCAGGTCCTTTCATCACTTCCTCATCATTATACTCGTATACTATATTCATTCGTAAATAACCACATAATAAACTACAATGAACTTATTTATTATCAACTAAATTTATTGAATTAAAGCACGAATTTGCTGTTTTATTTGGGCACTCCTTGGGCGCGTCGACGCAATAATTCGGTTCGACCAGGTCTGGCGTGTGGACGAGTTTTCTTGTTGGAAGATTGGGGTTTATCCTAGTCGCGATAGGTTAGTTGTGCCGGTGCGAATACTAGAGGGTAAGTCACCGCACTACCCTCCTGGCACGCTGACAGGGCGATCTTCAAGCCTTTGATCTGCGTTAACTACGCGTTCTTACGTGGGGTTGAATTTAACGTAAATGATAAAAGTAAAACCATGAAAAATACCTCGTTGTCCCTCCCCACTCGGCATAGGAGTATCATTGTTCGGGGTTCGCCCCTGCATGGAATCGCTTGCTCGTTTATTGAAGTTACGTCCGTGATCGGCATTCGTTAATCGAGAGTTCATCGTGATTATTTATTATGGATCTTAAGATTTTGTTATTGCTTTTATAGTCGTAAGTCTATGTTTACGGTGACGTGGCGGATTCCAGAAAAATAAAAAATTATTTTTCTTTATTTACAATCGGTCAGTGATTTTGAACAATTCAATTTATCTCTATTGAAGTTATTTCCGATGTAAATGATCTCAAATATAATTGTAGCATTGTATTAATTCACTGGTCGGTAAATGGATTGTCATTCATGGCAGTTGTTTATTCAACGTTGAAGTCTGCCCTCAATGACATAGATCTCATTGAAATCATGATCTGGTACTTGTTATTTGGTCGGCGTCATTCATTCATCATTCATACTCATGATTAACTCTGCTTGTCATGTCAAGAACTCGGACTATGATCTGTCTATAGTTTGCATACTTATATCGTCATTGAGATCACTCGATTGTTCTTCGTTGATTCAATGGGTTGCTATATTGTCAATTTTACTTTTAACTCAGAGAATGGATTTCTAAGCTGCTTTATCTCCGGATTATTTTCCTTATTCACTGTCAGATAATTAAGAACGAATTCTATCTACTTCAGGTTCCGACTGTTTCGAGTGATGTGTCTAACTGGAATATCTAACTATACATGCTTGCCATGAAGAAGGTCACTATACGGTGTTACTCGATGTCTGCAGTTTGGCGAAGAATCTGCTGCTGATGCGATGATATCCAAATTTTGGATTTTAATACAATCTAATGTTTTCGTTGTTGTTTATGAGGTTTAATTATTTTTCACCAATTTAGTCAGAATTTTTTATCGTCTTCGCACCGACACAACTGGCCTATCGCGACCAAGATAAGCCAAAACCGTCCAACAAGCGATCTCATCCGCAAGCCAGGCCAGGCCGAACTGAACGCTTACGCCGACGTGCCCAAGGCGAAAGTAAAGGAGTGACAAACTAAAATTAAAAAATTGAAATGATTAACCAACTGAAATTCCAATAAAAATAAAATTGTGTTTTTATTAATTTGTTTCTTCATAACGAGTAACGTGTACGAATAAACTACGAAAGAAATATTTAAGGGACCTGAAAGATAAGACGGACAGAGGCCTTCTAACGGCAATCCGCTGAACCCGACATAGGACTAAACCTTAGCAGTATTGACATCGGAACTCACCTTTGGAGGTCCTGTGACCAATGGTTACAGTTCTAACGTTGCCTAGCAACGGGTAACCATTGGCGGGCATTTGACAATATTTTTTATGTGTGGGGTTATTGGCTGTTGTCAATGTCCTTGACCCCATATGAAAATTATCATCTTGCTCCCAATGGTTACCCGTTGCCAAGCAACGTTGGTAATCTAACCACCGGTTTTAAGGTGAGCGCCATATAGGAACTGCTAAGGCCCGATCCTATAGTGGGTTCAACGCACCACCGATAGAAGGTATATGTGCGATTTTCTATTCCTGGTCCCTTCCATCTGTAAATATGATCAATGATTCCTCTCTCTCCCTGATTGAAGGTTGATTATCATGCATAACTTATTTAGCCATAATTAATAAGTTTAACAAAACGCACAGGTAATTCAACAAAACATTTATTTCACATAATATTTCTCAGTTTGACTGTTCAGAAGATCTCAGGGCGCGTCGCTTCGCCCGCTCGAATTTTCAGGACGGCGTTGTGGTGGTTTTACTGCCGGTATGGTTGCATTTGTCGAATCCCGATATGCCAGTTGAGCCGGCGCGAAGACTAAGGGGTATGTGACGGCCTGGCCCTCTTGACAGGCTGCAAGCGCCACCTCTAGCCCGCGAATTTGCGTTTTCAGGGCTTGTGTCAATCTTTTCTCCTCAGCCTATCCACGTTGGGCGGCAGTCACTCGTTGATATAGCACCTTTGCTTTTGCCGGTTCTATCCACGTCGATTTGATTCGATGTGCTTCTCGGGTCATCTCCAACATCTGACGATGAAGGTCCTTGTTTTCTTTTCGTGCGTTTTTCAGTGTATTATTCAGGACTATGCCAGAGTCCATCTCTGCAAAAAGAAAAAATACAATGTAAATCACGAATGTTTCAGTTCATATAATGAATAGGAATTGTAATGAATATAAATATAATCATAATGTTTTGAGGCGTATCAATCTAGAGTCTTGAAAGGGGTTTTCCTAGGGCGAATATTTTTATAATAATTATATATATACGAAGTCAATTAAACTAGTATTAATGTATTTAGATCAACCACAGTGTGAATCAATATTGTTTCCAGTTAAGTATGGTGTGAAGTGGAGGGCCGATCTCTGGGGTCCTATCGTGACGACCAGTGGGTGTAGGTATGATTCCACTCCGGACTTTGGGCTCCATTTCTCGTTCGATTTTCTCCCGAAAGGATCTTCTTTGGTACCGACACTGTCATTGGCGGGATTGGCTGATTCACGCGTGGATCATTGAGCTCAAATGAGATGCCATACGAAGGGCATACCCATCCGTGCTCGGGATCAAGCCAGCCGCGATATCTTTGTTTATTTGTTTGAGATGTTGGCAAGCCCGATTTACCTTTCTGTTGGTTTTCCGTTGGTGCGCTTCGAGTTGGGCCAAGATATCTTCTGCTCGCCCTCGAAGTTCACGAGCCGGGTTTCACCCGGGATCCCGTTTGATGGCAATATATGGCCGTTCGGCGTTCTCCATGTCATCCTGTCTCTCGAATCTGGTCGGTCGTACCGGGGAGATAGAATACCCCTCATCCCACATCGTCTGTTGACATTTTGCGGCGGAGTGGGATGGGAATCTCATCGTGATGCGAGATTCGTCCATCCATAAACCTGTGAATACAAATTTATCACATCGCTTAATAAACTGAATCGTTCGTATGGTTTTAACAGGTAAACAGATAATTTGTTTGTAGCAGTTATAGTGAACTGATATTCATTACAAGGAAAAATTAAATAGATTGTTGAATAAATCGTTCGCGTAGAGTTATTAGACCATGCATCAACCTATAGGTGAAATAATTTTTCGTAATGGGTCTCGAAGTCAATAGTCGAAGAGGTGTTTATGACGGGGGACTTGCATGCATTCTAGTTTGTAAATTCGTTAGGGTAGTTCCTGATTTCATCTCGCGATACTCGAATCGCGATTCATAAGCTAACTGTTCGATTGCGTTGGCGAAACTTAGTGTTTTAGTGGCAGGTTCGGTAGGATAAAAGTTTGTTTTTATTGTTCTACGGAATTCTCTAGACATAGAACTGAAGTTCGACGTTCTTTGCTTACACCTGGGCATATGGTGTATTCAACTGTTGATCTAATGTTTCCCTGACAAGAGTTTGAGTACCAGTCATGTGGTTAGATGTGGTGTTGGTTTTATAGCTTTTGTCCTGGTCATTTGGCTAGATATTTGCTCGAGTTAAAGGAAAACAGTTGGCATGTTTCGTAAGTGAATTCCGAGCACGACCTAGGTGGCTTTCATTTGACTGTGTTGTGCAATGTCGTAATGCGATTTCGACGCTTGCATTTATTCATTAACAATTATAATTAGATAGCTTTCAACTGACCGCATGGAACATTATCGAGATGAAGTTTTGATGTATTTCATTTATTCAATAACCTTTATGATTAGATAGTTTTGATTTGACTGCATGGGACGTTATGAATTAGGTTTTGATGCATTTCATTATTTAATAACAATCATAATAAGGTAACTTTCATTTTACTGTATAGAACATTATCGCAATAAAGTTTTGACGCCTTTTCTTTATTTAATAATAATCATAATTGGATGACTTTCCTTTGACTGTATAGAACATTTGTCGCAATAAAGTTTTGAGGCATTTCATTTATTTAATAACAATCATGATTAGATAGTTTTCATTTGACTGTATAGAACATTGTCGCAATAATGTTTTGATGTGTTTCATTTATTCAAGAATAACTATGATAGACAATAGTTTTGACCATTTTGGCTGCATAGGGTATTTGGCAGGTTTAGATGACATTTTTCTCTAGGGTCGGGTGATTCGGTACATGAATATTTTATAAAATTAAAATTAGTCAATTGAAATAAATTCATACTTCCTTGGGCGTCTGTTCTTCGCTCTAACCGGATTTCGTCCGCATCCTGGTATCGCGCGTGGTGGCTTCTGGATCGTAGTTCATTGGGTCGGTTGCTATTTATACTAATTACGACAAAAATTGTGCATTAATCATCTGATTGCGTCTTTTATACTTTATTCCGTTGACTGTGCCTATCGTCTATTTTTCTTAACCGCTGTCTGTCGGTGTGTACCTCAATTTTCTCAATTGTCGTGCAACTCGCCTGTTGGTGTGTGTCGACAGATGTCGATTGCCACGTCGTTATTTTCCTTTCCCGCTTGTCAGCAACGGCCTGTGCCGTGCCACGTTGATCATATAGTTATGATCATATTGATTTTCAATCGTTTCTCATTTCAGTTCAATAAACTATATGTTACTACTTTATTGATAATTGTCAAAATTACGAGTTTATTAGCGACGAAATTTAGTTATAATTATTTTCAGGGTTCAATGGGATTGTTGTGGGCCTGGTGAGTGTATCTACTTCCGCGGATGCCAATCTCCTCTTATTCCGCGTCATTTTGAAGATTGGTCAGGGATTACGTTTAACTCCGATTGATGTTATCATATTTTAGGTATATATCTCGCCTTTTTCTCACTGTATGTCATCTAGGATTTATGTAACGAATGCAAGAATTCGAGGGTGTCAAGGGCCTATTAACTGAGGACGTTCTCTACGATCTACAATCCGATTTCTCGAGTATCGTCTGGATTTTTTGTGAATTCGATTAACGATCTGTGATGATCTTAGTTATGCATAAGTATACTACGTGGAACTGTCAATAAAGCTTTTGTTAATTTTTGCAAGTTGTTATGGCGTGTTATTCTACTATCTTTTGTTTAATCTAATGGGAGTCAAGTAATGATTTTTTTTATAGTAATTCCACCTTTATGGTAGTCTTAAATCCTCTGACTATTTAATGGAGTGACTGTAGTGAATTTCAACTCCGGGTAAATTAGTATTATACGTTTTATTAATAGGGCGAGAATGAATTATTGATTTTGGGCGGGTATTTTCCTCCTGAATTTTTGGCGGCACTGTTATTAGAAATTGTAACTTTAGAGTGGCCTTTATGTTCGCCTCGTCAGATATCATTAACCATTTTAATTTAATATTTTGTCACTTTATTTAATAAATCTGCTTGTAAATGATTTTTGGAATATTTTGAAGGGGTTGATTTACTCGACTGAAAGGTTAGTTTATGGTGAACGTAATTATTATTGAAACTGTTAATCTCGTATTTTATCAATGGGTTCGTGGGTGAGAACATACCAACTTTTACTAGATATTTTTATTTACAAATTTTGTCCGCTTTGATCTAATACTATTAATCATAATAGTTAATGAATTTTAATGAAATTACTTTACCGAGTTAGATTATCTTTCACATAGCAATGATTTCCGCACATATCCCCACTTCTTTCCCTCTAAGTTGATCCTAGGAGAATTGTGTTTACGTTATGATTTTAAGAGTGCTCACCGAGCTACTCAATGTTCATGATTTTTGCCGATATGTAGAATTCAAATTTTAGGTCGAAATTACAGGAAAATGGGCGGTGGAGGAGCAGCCAAAAGACTACTCCCCCTCCTCTCAATTTCCCCTATAACGGTTATAAATTGACGTTTGGGCCCTGCGTTATTCACGCCGGAACCTTCATGGACACAGGCTATTGGCAGATAAACTGCTCCTACACAGCCTGAATTGTGTGTATATTTTATTAACTTGCGGTGCGTGAGTGGCTGTGGGCCGGAAAAGATTACAGCATTGAAGGAAAAATTTCAGTTCATTAATATTTATATTGACCATATACTATATTTCATAAATTTTCTGAGCATAATACATAAAGTTTGAACATCATATAGCAACACTCTCTCCCCACGCCGACACCCAAGCAGAGCTCCATTGAGGTTGCGAGGATGCGACGTGGAGAGAGTTTCTAACAATTCTCTCACTCACATCAAAATAGTGTTGTTCCAAGTAACTGATTCAGGTCAAAAATCGATTTCAAGTTTTCCGTAAAATTGAGTGAAACTGCTTTCAAGTTTTTTAAAACTGATTAAAATTATGTGAAAATGAATCAGTTTATAACCTATTGTACGACCCTAACCTTGCGTGTTATTTTTTGATTTAGTAAAACAAAATTCGACCTTGTTATTTTCTAGAATATTCTATTCTTAATTTTATTATTTTTGTAGTTTAATTTGACAATTTTCTTTTTAATTTTTAAATTGAATTGTTTCCAATTCAAATTATTTGCTTTTTATCCCATTTTCATGGGTTTTTGCATTTTTTAGAAAATAACCAAATTTTGGCCAAATTTTAATGTTCTCATGTTGTGTTTATGTTTATTTCGTGCGGATCTTGTTGCACTTTGTTATTATTTTAATTTACTTTTATGTTTTATAATTTTATATTTAATTGTTCTCTTTCTCGTATTGGTGGGTTACTGGGTGTTGATGTTTGTTTAAACTATATGGTTGTTACCCATACAACCCCATGTAAATGTGTTTCGCTTACCACTCGGCACCCATTGCTAAGCAACGTTGGAACTGTGTTCGAGTGGGTAGATCGTCCGCAAAAAGTGAGCGCTATTGCTAATGCTTTAATCGATAGAACGATCTCTGGGTCCAACGAGCTGTCAATAGAAGACCTGTGCTCACTTTCAATTTTTAGGTCCCCTTATACCCTTAATTTCATCATTCATTTCTATAATTCCCATGAAAACTTCTCATTCGCACATTTTAATGTCTTTATACTACTTTCTGCTATTTACCACTTATCAAATCCTCTAAATAACATTCAAGTAACAACAATTATATATTTCATACAAGAAACAACACATTTCGATATCTCAATTACGTGCTATTTGTTACTCAAGCGGCTAGGCGCTTAGCTCGTTCTTTACGTCCGGGCCTGTAGCTACTCGTCTTTGGCGTGATCTTCGAACCTGCTGCTTCCTCCCTGTACGCCAGTTGAGCAGGAGCGAAGACGAAGGGACACGTCACTGCTGCTCCTTCTTGGCAGGCTGATACTGCTACCTCCAGTCCTTTTATCTGGGTTCTCAGGCTTTGGTTCAACTGCTTTTCTTCGGACCAGCCTTTTTGAACGGCTGTGAGTCTTTGATAGAGCGACTTTACCTTTTTCGGCTCTACCCATGTGGCTTTTATCTGCTGGACTTCCCTCGATAACTGGATAATCTGCTCGTAGAAACTCTTGTTAATTATACGCGCGTGCTCCAACTCCTTCTGCAGAATTCTCAGTGATTCCATATCTGTAAAAGGTGACATTAACTCTGGTCTACTAATCTTCGGTCAATCAATTTATCATACAAGTATTATTATTATTAATAAACTAATCCTAGAAAATGAGAAAATTGAATACCAACTAATTATTTATTTAAATTTTAATTTCACTGAGTTTTATCATTAATTTATGTATTTCACAGATGGCTCACTCGCGGACATGATGGGTCCGGTGATACCAATCAACGCGTTCTTCCGCAGCCGGCTGAGCGTAAGGGTGCTCATGATATACGTAGACCGGTCGTTTTGTTTGTCTTGTAAGGCTGGGGAGGGTCTTCGTGAAATCGACAACATTTAGGTTCGTGGAGTTATTGTTTGACCGTACGTCAACCCGACTGAAAGAGGAGCTGTGCGGCGGTGTGTAGTCGTCGGTATCCGCAATTCTGCCGACAGCGATATCTTCCTCTACATTTGCAAGATATAGCCTGGCCCTGGCTACTTGTAGATCGGTCTAGCGTTGATGTTCCTCGAGACGAGAGAGGAGGAACATGGCCTGTTCGCGAATTTCCTGGGCTGGGTTTCGGCCCGATTCTCGTTTTATCGCTAGGAATGGTAGCTCAACATCTCCCGTTTGTCGTAGGGTACCCAATCGGAACTCTCTCGGCTGGGATACGGTAAAGCCTGCATCCCACATGGCCTGTCGCCATCGATCAGCGGCCTGTGCGGGAAACCGGATAATGACTTTTGATTCACCTGAATAAAAATCCAATAAAAATTTATCATCTAAATTTTCTGGCCGTCGGGCTGTTCAGTAATTGCTTAGGTGCGCGTCGTTAAGAGTTGTATGGGTTTCACAGAGTTATTCCGAAAATTCTTTTTGTGGAGCGGGGTCGTCAGAAGCTGTCCGAATTGATCATTTATTTCCCTTAATTTGAGTTCCAAGACTATTCGAATTGTCATGCCGTGGTGTATTAGGTAATTAAGAAAATTATTTACTTTGCCAACCCATTTAACTGGAATTACGGTGGAATTCCCAACTTTCAAACTCAGCCACTGTTAACAATTTACTAGGGCGTGTATTAATGTCTAGTTTATTCTAGGGCTCCCTCACCCATCATAATTTGTTAATCAATAACATATTACTTTACCTCTAAATGAATAATCTCGTTTAATTTTTTGAGGCGATCGTCAACCCTCAACAATAGATCAAATTATATTCTACCTATTAAATGATTCTTTATTAAAATAACAAAATCACAACCATATTCATTAAATAACTTATGACTGACGCGAGAATTGTAACCCTATTTATCGAATATTTATTGTTAAAGAAAATTTTCAACTCATCATTATTAATTATCGGAAAATTACAATACACTATTCTACGGAAATTTATCTACTTAAATGAAAAATTCTCAAAATTTAACCATAACAAGATTACTACTGAATTACGGGTTTGATTTATCATAAAATAGAAATGAAAATGATACTATTAATTACCAGAATTTGACCCATTCCCATAAAATACCACCACAGTTCAGACATGACATTTGGAATAACGTGGAGGTTAATAAAAACAAAAAAATTCTTCCCACGCTACCAAGGTAAGCGGTTGTTTGTCGCGATGAGCATAATTATATCGTTATTTGGAGTCTCCCTGCGTCGCACAGATTGGGGTTGGGTCGATGATAATAACGGTCGTTTCATACTTCTTTGTTATAAATCAAAGAGAAAATCGATGAGAGGTTTAATAGAAGGGCTTTTCTCAGATTGAATGGTACTAGTTTGGTATGACTTCGCGTTAATCACTGCTGAGCGACGTTATTTCCCTCTAAGACTCATATATGTAAAGAAAATTGAAAGATAAAAACATAATTTACTTTGGCCGTCCGAGCTGAAGTCCAACGAGGTAACTCCCTTTGGAGATCTTGTGGAAGTGTTTCTATCTGAATTATTCGATCGGGGTTGCATTTAAAGATTTTTGAAATTAATTAACGGTCTCGCTTTAGCGATACCTATATATTGATCCGGGTGTCATGCGAGAATGCATGCAGTCACTGGTGTGTGCTTGTGCGTTCTTATCTGGCGTCATTCATTGGTATGTCTAGACAGTGAGAGAGAGATTTAGGTAAGTTCGCACGCTCAATGGTTTTAAAGGTCCGTGTAAGAATTTGAGATATTTTATTTTCGTGTTTCTAACTATTCAAGACATTCCGGCACACCGATTTTTCGTCAGGGTGCACGACAACTATTCTAGAATCAAATAAAATCGACGATATCTACAGATGATCATAATTTTGACGTGACACTACAGAGATGGTTATTTTAGGCTTCCATGATAGTAGATTTAATGTTGTAATTATTTTATTTCAATTCCCCCGGTTCTTTTCCCAAGATGGTGGACCATACTAGTGAAACTCATTATGATCATAAGTATTATTTAAGGCTGGATTTGTCGGGTTTTGAATTTTTATTATTTCAGGACTTTAATCTCCAGAGAAGAAACATCGACGAAGAAGAATGTATTTCCTTTTGATTTCAAATTTGCTCGTCTGGATTATCAGATTGCCTTCGCCGGAAAGATGGTAACCGCAGGTATGGATATGATGATGTATTAAGATATTATTTGGATTTCTCTGTAGGTGCTACTTCCCAATTGTTTATGAAAAATCCAATGAAGATCCTTTTCAACGTGATCACAACGGGATGCGGCTTATTCCCCCTTTAGCCTCCCGCTCTCGGTTTATCCTAGACAACGGAATTTATTCTCGGTGGAATTGTCGAATTGAGATTTATTTTATTTCATTCAACTAAATAAAATTTTTGACTTGCTATTGGATTCGGGTGGTGTTGTATTCGTGGCTGTTATGAACATGAGTTGAGTTTATTTGTTACCTCATACTATAGTAAGAATTGTTCGATCCTAATATCCATTTAGAAGATTTTTTTAAATGAGATAAAATAAATGCATACGTTACCTCGGAGAGTTTAAGAGTTCACCTTAGTCATTCATTATCATTACAAAATTTTATGGAATTTTTAGTATTTAGGGAAGCTGTCGTATTTACATCAATCAATTCTTCTCGCAAATAGTTTTTTGTTGAATCTAAATCATATTAATTTTAATACAGTTTGTCGTGACACAATTATTGAAAGACCGTATAAATTAACTTCCCTTTACCTTTTCTTCTTAAAATTTTATTTTTGAGGTTGCAATAACTACCGTGTTTGATTTAGGAAAGGTTTATTAGCTTCAACACATTGGATTATAATATCTGCATGATTTTATCTTTTTCCTCCAAGTAATTTTTACTGACTCTCAACACGGCATCCGACGTTTAGAATAATCGCATTAATTTACGTTTATTTAAGAGATATTATTGACCCTTACCCTAATATTAAAGGTATGTGTTAACTACAAAAATCTATCTTTACTCAGGAAATTATTTACCCTCAAAGCGACCTTAGGAGTTTATGGTGACTACTTTATTGACTTTTGGGCGGAACAACACCTCAAAATTTATAACTATAGTTCGTTCCATTTTAGTTAAAGTATACGTATTAAGTCCATAACAACGATTCCATTTTTCTATTTCCATGTTACCCTTCCTTTGGTTGACCTTAGGCGCATTGTGTTCATATTATAGTTAATGAGTGCCCACTGGACTATAATTTAGGTCGAGTTTATGGAAATTTGGAGACGAGGAAACGGCCAAAAGACTATTTCCCTTTCCCCCTCTTCCCCTATACGGAATGATATATACGTTCCAGCTCCTACGTTCCTCACGCCGGAGCCTTCACGGGCACGAATCATTGGCGATATTCCACGCATTTACACGATTACGAATTGTATGTCGGATTTTAATATCTTGTATTGTGTTTCGGCTGTGTGCCGGAAAAATTTCGACAAATATAGAACAAAATCTTTATGTAATTTAAATATTTTATTAAAATAAAAATGTAATTTACCAGATACATTCATCATAAATAAAATCGTAAATACACCGCTCTCCCCACGCCGACACCCAAGCAGTGCTCAATCGAGGTTGCGAGGATGCGACGTGAAGAGAGTTCTAAACAAACTCCCACTTACATCGGTTTCAAGATTTGGAAAATGATTCAACGATTCTAAACTGTTTTCAAGTTTATGAAAAAACTGCTTTAAAACTGGTTAAAACGATTAAAATTGTGTAAAAATGAATCGGTATATATACCTATTGTACGACCCTAACCTTGCGTGTTCTTTTTGATTTAGTAAAACAAAATTTGACCTTGGAGTTTTCTGGTATATTCTAATCTTTAATTTTATAATTTTGAGATTTTATTTAACAATTTTTCTTTTGAATTTTAAATTGAATTATTTCTAATTCAATTGTTTGATTTTTATTTCATTTTCATGAAATTTTGTATTTTTGATAAATTGTCATATTTCGGTCAAATTGTGGGTTTTCGTGTTATGTTTGTATTTATTTCGTGCTGATCTTGTTGCACTTTGTTATTATTTTAATTTATTTTTGTGTTTATAATTTTATGTTTAATTGTTTTCTCTCTCATATTTTGGTAGGGTTAAATGATGTTTTAATAGGTTCGATTTTAAATCTGCATGTTATATTTGCATGTGTGTTACCGATTCATTTAAACATTTCCAAGGCCGTTCGTGTTCTGGCCCAACATATGTAATGGGGTTAAGGTCACGAAACCCACTAACCCAACAAAATGAAAACATATTTCCGAAGTGAATCTCTGTGAATATTGACGGCACCCCAGTGCCAGTATGTAACCTGTAATAAAATTTTCCACTTCGGGTTTTTCTACAGAATTACTTAAATTTCTCACAAATTTAGTAATGCGTTAAATTCTTAAATTTCATCAATTTTATCCAAAAGATTATTTCATAGTAATTTTAATATAATTTATCTTATTTTAATTAAATAAATATTTTCATAATTTAATATATTTTTATTATATATAATTTTAGTATCAATTATTAATTCATTAAAGTATCTTTAATTAATGTGACTAATTTGATATATTTGTTTTATTAAATTATCTTCATAGTTACAACAAACCCAGAAAGACAAATGGTAAAAAGTTTGCCTTAAAATATAATTATATCGGTAATTCTAGACAGACATTGAAGAAACGATACAAAGAATCCAAGCTCATAAAGGAGTTATTGGATTGATAATCGTGAACAATGAAGGTATTCCAATAAGAACCAATCTAGATAATTCCTCAACGAATCAACACATTGATTGTATCAGACAGTTGGCAATAAAAGCTAGCAGTGCTGTTCGTGATATCGATCCTTCTAATGAGTTGACATTTTGCAGAATTCGCAGCAAAAAGAATGAAATTATGGTGGCACCTGGTGGATATTTGTAGATATTTTCCTCATATTTTACACAATTTTTAGAAAAAGATTACATGGTCATCGTCATTCAGGAATTGGCTAATACTAATGATTATGAAGCATTATAAATTTTTAAAGAACAAAAGAAAAATAAATAATTCAGAGTTTCACCTCGTATTGTTCGTATTACAATTTCATGCAGTAAATATAACTTTTTTCAAATTATTTGTAAAGCAACTGCCTAACAAAATTAGTTATCCTTATCATAGATTACAATATTAATTTACAAATGAGTTACTCCTCATATTAAGATGGGTTCACTGAAACCCTCCCTCCCCTATCACTATACAAATCAAGGAGACTGTTGGCAATAATATATAATCGGGTTTGTCATGTAAATTGTGAAACTAAACAATTTATTAATTTTATGGACGATTAATTGTATAGTGAGGATTCATAATAATATTTTGAAATTTATTAATATAACTTCACATATGACAGTCAAATTTAAGTGACTTTCAGATCCTCGTCAACACTTCTAGTTTCCGAGATCAGGTATCAAGCTCCTGGTTCACACCTTTAATTCCATTCTGTCCCAAAGCTCTTATATAATTTTTTATTTCTGTTTTGTTTGACAAACTATCATAAAATTCAGCCAAAGATTCTCACTTCTTTTATAAAAATTGTTTTACCGATTAAATTAGATTTTATAAAATTAATTAATTTCAATTTCAACAGAAAATACTAAAGGAAAATTTGAATTTCATTAGTTCTACTGTGGTCAAAAGCCAAGAAGACAAGATTGCTAAGATATTTTGGAGCATGATATTCCTGTGGACTCTGAGGCCTGTTGATCCCAGCAAGCGTTGAGAAAGATGTTTTGCACATAAATGTAACTACAGTCACAGCAAGACTGCATAAATTTTGGAAAGTCATGCGTTGTTCGTACATTGCATTCATCACTCCTGTACTGTCCATAATGTCATTCTCACTAGTTGATTGTCAATTAAGAAAGTTCTTTGCTACAATATTTTCCTTTTATCAAGGCAGTGAGATCCCGAGACCTGAAAGAGGTTGAGAGATTTGACAGTCATCAATTGTGGGGAACTTTTAATAGAAAATTTATTGCTGCGTACAAAGGGGTTTCATGAGAAAAACGAATATGTAATTCATGGAAAATACACTCAATGGTTCCATAATATAGCAACTTTATTGAATCCAGTGATAAAAATATGGAATTGTAAAATTTTATTATTTTGATCTTAAATCGATATTTTTTACCTCTTTTCAGAGAAAAACAGGCCGACATATCCTTGAATCATGTGAAACTAAAATGGCTTTTATCCATTTTTGACTGTTGAAACAAAAATTCAAAATGTCGATTATGTAATATACCATTGATGGTGAAGGGTAGCGAGCTGCTGCGCTTATAATGTACACCCATATAACAATAAAAAATTATTAATGTTAATAATAAAAAAAAATAAATCAAAGAATATTATGAAATATTAAATGAATAATCAGTCAACTAACAACAAATAAAAATGATACCGAATGAAATGCCAAAAAGTTTATTTACATAGAAATATAAAAATGTACAAAAATATATTCATAATCCCATTTAATTCATTGGGAAAAATTTACAAGAAAACAAAAAATAAATATGATTAGTCTAGTGCGGGAAACCTACAGAGCAGCCACGATGGCACATCCCTCGCACCCCTCCCTCCGACTCAGTGATTGCGCAATTTCACGAAGTTGAAATTCAATAAATCTAGGGCTTCTAATCGTTCATCCGGATTGATTTTCAGGCAACCAACTATGAAATCTCGCGCTTCTTTAGTCATTCTGGCTGTCGAGTCTACCGCAGGAATAAATGGCAACTTTTTCATTCCCAACTAGAAAAATGAGAAATGATTGAATAGAAACCCAGAGAAATATTAATACATTGTAGTAGATGGCCAAATGCTGATACTCGTCCCACGGCGGCTTCCCAGTAATCATGTAGAGCACCATGCAACCCAAAGACCAAATGTCGACTTTATGATTATATCCATGTTTTGATTTATTTTGCTCACTATCTACCACAGCCACCTAACAAATTATTTTTATTATTAATAATGTTCATTATCATAACCATTAATAATAAATAAATGAAATATTTAAAATAAATCAATTTATTTAGTTTGAAAATCTATTAATATTTATTCATAATAGTATTATTATTATTAAAAAATTATCTTCCTACTTCTGGAGCCATGTACATTACGGTGCCCTTGATATCTTTAAGTCCATCTAGATGGTTGACAAGGCATTTGGCCACCCCAAAGTCTCCTAGTTTAGCATGACATTCATTTGTTCCTTCTATGTTTTTTAGAAAAATATTATCAGGTTTGACATCTCTGTGAACTATTTTCTGAATTGTTAAATTGCGAAATTTATTATTTAATAACAAAAAAATATGATACATAAAAAATAAAAATAAAAATAATAGTAATAATAATAAATATAATTTATTGCGGAAATTGGCTAATATTGATATTTATTTAAATTTAATTAAGTGATTAAACTATCGACAACAAAAAAGATTTAAAATAAAAAAAATAATAACAATAATAATAATAAAAATAATAATAATAATAATAAAAATAATAATAAAAATAATAATAAAAGTAATAATAATAATAATAATAAAAATAATAATAAAAATAATAATAATAAAAATAATAATATTAATAATAATAATAATAAAAATAATAATAATAAAAATAATAATAAAAATAATGATAATAAAAATAAAAATAATAAAAATAATAATAATAATAATAATAATAATAAAATAATAATAATAATAACGATAATAATAATCATAAGTAATAATAACAGAAATATTACATGACTGTGTAAATGCATGATGGCTTCTAGAATCTGTTTTGTCCACTGTCTCAAATTGATTTCCGGGATATCTAATATTGACACCTGTGATAAGGACCCCCCTTCACAATATTCGGTGAAAATTCGCATATGGCTGAGGCTGATATCGACTCCATGATATTTAAGCAAAGAAGCATGGTTAAGTTTACACAGGAGATCGCATTCAATCAAATCCTGTGAAAATGGCTCATTTATGACGATTTCCTTCATAGCCATAATTTCCATTGTATCCAAATTGCAGACCTTGAAAACCGTTCCCGCGTGGCCTAAATATAAATTGAGTTGTACCATGATTTTAACACCAAATACTCACCTTGTCCAATCAAACCTTTTTTAATCCATTGAAACGGAGCTTTCTTAATGTAGCAGGAGCTGGTATTGTCACTATTGGAATCACGAACGAAACCCATTAAATTGTTTTGTCGACGTTTTTCGTTTAACTGATTCTCTAATTCAACTATCGCTTGTTTTAAAGTGACTCGTTTCCTGTCTTTGTGATCTTCGTTACTGCTTCCGTCTGTCGATTTGTTACTATTCGGCGCATCCCGTGAATGTTCTAGGCCCTGTTCCGCCACTGTGATAGAGCGAGTGAATGAAACTGAATGGTAACAAGACATACGTTAACGAATACAATGAAACATGCACGTAACATACGGAATTGTTTAGAAAATGAAAATACTATAATCTATGCAAAATAAACACATTCGGATACGCACAAATTTGATACCAAAATGCTTTATGAAAGGAAAACCGACAAATAATGAAATGGTGGGACATAATATTATATATTGTCTATTAGTAACCGAGGTTCAATCTTATTGTGCAATTTGAAAAAGGTTGCATCCGATTTCTGTTGCGCAACAGTAACCCTGCTGGCAGCTGGAATATATCAAGTAACTCTATCAACTTGTCAATGAGAAATAGCTATTTAAATAAACTCATTCTGGTAAAATGTTAAAAATGGAGAGAATGGAACAGATCATGTTGTGATCAAGTGTTTTGTGACAAATTAGTTAAAAAAGAAATTTTAAATTAGGTGAAATATGTATTTAGTGGTTTTATACTTTCATGTATTATGGTAAAAGAAAATAAGCTGTATTTATGCAATTGAAACATGCTTCATATTTGATGCCTGCAGAGTTCTCTTACTTCAGAAATCATCAATAAATGGAGAAATATTGTTTTGAAGGGTCCCTGATTAAAGGTGTTTGAAATTGATAAGATTGGCGTGCATTTAGGATGAAAGAGAATATCATATTCTTTCCGAGGAGTTAAACACGATAATGCTGCCTATAAGATGGGTGCATTTTTTTATTGGCAACTAATTATAAACGCATTTGAATGTAGAATATTCTCATGAATGTCAAGATTGGTTGACAAGAACCTGGAAGATTTGATAACTTCTATCCATCATCACAATCCAGAAACAATAGCCAATGCAAAAAAGGCAACTTTAATTTTGCTTGCAGACATATTTTAAGGCTTCTGAGATGATAAAGAAATATTATTAATATATTATCTTTTAAAATGATGAGACAATAAACATCAACATGGACTAATCTTTAGGACATGATAAATGAAAAGAAAAAAGCGAGGTTATATTACATTTTCTTTTAGTTGAAGATACACTGAAACCAAATCTCGTTTCTTGATTTTCCTATCTTCTACGGATTTTCAGGTCGTTTTTTAAAATCTGTTTTGCCAACTTTTCTATTTTATCACAAAATTCATTTGCATTGTCATTTTATTGGTGATATTGAAGATATTATTTATGTTTTCATGTTGAAATCGTGAAAAGAATCGGAAATTCTTGGAAATCATACTTCTTAAATTTTCAATAATAAATAAATCCAAAAATGATATTCGAACTAAAAATGAATGTCAATTAAAACAATTAATATTATCAGCAAATGGTATGCAGATCCTTGAGCATGTACCTTAAGCCAATGGTTCTGAAACCCATTGTTATACTAGGGGCGCCCTGTAATATTTACGCTACAGTAAAAACATCAGTATAAAATAATAAATATTGTATCAATTATGTTAATGCGGAAATAATCGGCGGCGCGAAGGTTCAGAAACTCTGGCTTAAGATATTCAAAAAGCATAATGGTTATAATAAACAGCGTTAATGAACTAATAAACCAGTTAAGCAAACCGTTTCAAGCAAACAATAAAGGATAACTAAGAACATTTAATAAGAACTACATAACCAATTACTTTCATTAAAGTTTCCCGGAGTTTTCATATCTATATGGCGATCAAGTTGATTGGGGAATGAATCTAAGATGAATAAATTTAATAAAACAAAATCCAAATTAAATCATGCAATTCCATAAATATTCCGCAAAAAACATAACTCCGAGTTTTGTGTCATTAATTTACCCAACGAAAACCTTCATTCCAGACTCCGCCTGACATTCAGGTTATTAAGAAGTACACATTGAAATTTTAGCCAAGTTCGCAAAAACACACCTATATAGGAAACGGAAAACGCAATCGGAGATTCGAACTGGGACCTAACCGAAAGTTTACAAAAAACTGGAAAGGAAATTTTTTATTTCGATTTTTATTTTTTCTTAACACCTTAACTTAACGTAAAAGATGTTCTAAGCTCATATTTTAAAAAGAATAAATAAAAAATTAAGGGGTTTAAAAGCATCATTTTGACTTTCTCATTTTGTTTCACCTGTGATTTAACAGTGAAAGCATAAAAATAATGATATACAACTTCCCACCGACAAGTCTATTTCCTTTCCTTTCATATTGCTTTCATCGCGTTGTTAAATTCAGAACCAGACGACCGATTGATTAGTTGCAAAACAATAAAAGGTCCTTACATTCATAATGTTGTCTTAATTTCACATATAAATGTTGACTGATTTGTTTCTGTAAATTTTATTCACTTGACAACCGTATATATTTCTTATACACTTCACAAGCTTTTAACATCTATTAAAAAAGTACTTTCGACGACAGACAATCAAAAAAAATTACGATATTGACAACAAATAAGTTTGTTTTAAAAGTTATTTCTAAGGGATTCATAGCCACCTAGTCTACTATTTCGGTTAGAAAATGAAAAGTTCTACACAAAAAGTGTCGCAATCATTAATGAAATACAGTGCAAAATCTAAATTAGTTAGTCAAGTACTGACATTAAACTACCCTGATTCTATTATGCAATAAATCGTAAAAGGTTAGAAAATATATGTAATGGCAGGCGCCTCATTACTCAAGAAGTGGAAAGGCAAACTGTCATTCTGGTGTTAAAGGCTGGGCATAGCGATTTAAAGAAATACAATTTTTTAAAAATCGTCAAACCTTTCGTTTACAAAGTAAGTTAGGAGTTAGAGACCAATATCAAAGCGTAAAAAACATTACAAACGCTCGGACACCGTCAGAACAGCTAAATTGTCACTTGCAAAACATTTTCATGTGTTTAAAGGAACAGTTAGAAATATTGTCCATGAAAAATAGGGGGTGAGGAAAGGACAAAATATGCCCGGAAAACCAAAAGGAAATCGCTAAATCAGATCAATAATGCTCTAAAAAATCAATTTAAAAATTCAAAAGAAAAAGATTATGGTTTTGTGTTTTATTCTGGTGAGAAACTTTGTCCAAGAACAAAAAGTTAACAGACGAAAGAACAGATCGTCATTTAAAAACCATTTTCATGTTCATACAGTTATGTATAGAAAATTTCTTTTGTCATTTTTTGTTTAAATAGGCTTTAAAGTTAAACCTTCTGTCTGCATTTATGTCCCGGATTGACTGTGTACGAGACGGGGCAATCACATAAGGTTTAAGTAACATAGGGATAGATGACTAAATATTTAAGAGCTCATAACCCGTTGCATATGGTTTCCTAGTTCCCTAAACCTCAATACATTGGATAACTACAGTAACGACATATGTCCCATCTAGCATCCTTAATGCACATTATACTAAATTTAAAATATTTGAGCATGCAACAGTTAATCATTTCCTGAGTTTTGCAAATCCAAATACGGGTGTGCTTACCCAGAATATTGAATCTCTCTGGGCGCAAATTTAAATTAGGATAAAGGCTATGAAAGGTATTGGTGGGAACCAGCTCCCTTTTGTTTGAATCAGCTTGTATGGAAAAATAGTGTACAAGAGAATATTTTAATGCATCTTGTCGATAATGTAAAATGAGATGTTAATGCCATCACAAAACCAGGGTATGTCGGTCATTTGATTTCTAATTATACATGAGAAGCTTACTTTGATCTGAACTGATCATCCGACTTGGTTCACTAAATGCTGATCGTAGAGTTCGGTTATCGCATTTTATATCCCAATTTTCAATTTTTTTACTGTTTGAAGCCTACAAATATGGATCATTAATATTAGCTGTCAGTAAAAGAATTGACTTGTCAATTTGATTTACAGATTTTTTAGACAAATCTATTATTTACCTTTTCAATTCCACATGGGAATTTAAAAATGTGAGAATATAAGAAAGAAAATTATATAAAATTAATATCTAGGAATTAGAGCAGTGTTTCTCAACCTTTTTCAGATAGCGGCACCCTAACGGAAAATTTGAAAAATTGACGGCACCCTACCCTTTTTATAATAATATTTCAGCTATAAAAATAACAACAAGTTTTGTAAGTTCAATATTTAATAAACTAAATCTGTGAAATTTGAACTTGATGCTTTTAGCATATCTCCTTATTATTAAGTCACGTATTTGACAAACATACTCTTAACTCATTCTCAATTGATTTCAGTTTTTGTCTTTTCTTATTCTTAATATTTAACAAAAATAATTGATATATGTACCGCTACTGTAAGTAATTCAAAATCTAAGATAGTAGCCTTTTTTAAAATCAACACTTATATGAAATTAATAAATTTTCAACAATAAAGTTAGCATAGCTCGCGGCACACTTTTCATATCCCTACGGCACCACGGTTCAGAAACACTGACTTAGAGGAATGTAATTTTTATAGGCTTGAGGAATGTACATTTTTTCAACGGATGGAAATAGAGTAATGATTATTAATGTACGATTTATCAATTTGAGAATCTTTGAATTAATGATACGTTAGTCCTATTTAATGTTCAATAAAGAATTAAAAACAAAAATTCTAGGCTTGGACGATTATAAATAATTTATACGGTTGTCTGTGACATTCTAGTGTCATAAATCGGTAATAAGCGGGAAGTATTTACTAGCCAAAATATTAATAATTTAATAATATTCTTTTACTAAATTTTAGAATTTCGACATCTTACCTGGCTGGGTTTTGTTTAGGTAAACTTGAAAATCTTATTTTGTGTCGATAGCGGAATCATTTATATAAATAAAAATTAAATAAATAATAATTCATAATATGAAATATTTCGACTCATAATCAAAATTTAACTGGACCTTCGTTTTCTCCTCTTCTTCTATGGTTGATATTAAAGCTTTTATATATTTATTTGCATTTTTCTAAAATGAAAATTCGATTTTAAAATATTTAAAAAGATTCTTAGATTTGAATAAATAATTGTATAATTTTAAAATTTTATTCGAAACATTCATATTGCATTTTAAAATTAAAACTTTGGGTGAAATTTATTGTCGAATTATTAGTATATTTTACTAAAGAAATTTTGTGAACAAAATTATGTTTATTCTCGCATGATGAGTATATGGTTCTATCGAATGTTTCAGGTCATATATATAATATCAGTTTTGGCTATGACACACACATAAACTGTAATGATAATTTAAAACAAACTACACAAATAAAAATATAATGATATATAGCTACAATAAAAATTTGATTGCATGAAAAAATAATATTTCCTTCCTACATATTGCACGGACGTATTGAGTGCACCACATAGGTCGAAGTATTTCATATTTCATTTTATGCATAAACATTACGGAAATTGGCTATTATTTATTATTATTATTATTATTATTTTATTTTTATTATTATTATTATTATTATTTTATTATTATTTTTATTATTATTATTATTTTATTATTATTTTTATTATTATTATTATTATTATTACTAATATTATTATTATTATAGTTTTAAATAAATGAAAAATTACAAATGAAATTTTACATTGTTTTCACAGCCGCGAATCACGTCGGGTTTTGGGGTGACTAGCCAAGACCGGCCGGTGACAACCTTGCTGCTGTTTGTGGTGGATTTGCCACTTGTCGTACTGTGGTGGCGGTTTGATTTACCGACAATGAATTCCACAAAATTATCAATACTCTTTTTAAAATCCTGCATGAGAAAACAATAAACTTATCCAAATATTCATTATGGGAAGTGTAAAATGAAAATAGCTCATTTGTGGAAAAAGATCATATTTTACTTTATAATATGCTTATGTAACTTTTGCTCTCATTGGAATATTAAGCATATTAAAAGTTCAGGATGTTTTATCTCTGTGGAAAAATTACCTCTACTACTCTTGGAACGACAAAAATCTTATCAAATTTATCGTAAAATTGTAAATTTCTTTTTTATCGTAAAAGTTTACGGTAGGAAAATAATTCTTAGGATTTAATTTACTCTAGAAAAATTTAAGGATATGATGCTCTCGATTTTGTTTTCGAATTCGCAGTTATTTTAAATGCAAAGCCTTTCAGATTAAAAAAAATGATAATAACGAAATCAGAGTTGGATTGTCTAACGGCAGTATTAGAGTTACATTTTATATCGGAATTCCGAGTATTTAACATATCATAATTAATTAAATGTAATTGGAGATTATTATAAATTCAAATACGATAAAATATTTGTAGATATTCACATTCCTTTCCTTTTTAAAGGTTTAAACCACTGTGTGTTCCTGATCATATATTTTTCACTTCCAGCCTTTCTTCAAAACTTCTCTAGTGTTTTTCTCAATAATCTTGCCTGGATCTTTGTACTTGTCATCATTTTTTAAAAATATTTTTCTCCACTAATACGAGTTCTCCTAATTTGTTATTATTTTCTTTTTCATATTATTTTGTGTGTCATCAAAAAAAAATTCTTTTTTTCCGAATACTAGTTTAGCTGGGGTTTTAGTAATTGATTTCTGAAACGTTGAATTTAATATAAATTCTAGTTCTGGAAGTATCTCTATCCAATTTTTATGAACCTTATCTTTTAATGCGTATCGTTCCACAAATTACTGAATTATTGCTCAATCTGGCAATTTGCTGAATGGTGATATGGGCTTAAAATATTATTTCTTTTTCTATATTTCTTTACATAATTCCATTATATTTTTAAAACTATTTCTTTTATCTTTATTAATAATCCTAGGTGTTCCATGTCTTTATATATATATATATAATAAATTTGATCTCATACACAGCAAAGATTGAAAATGATGACTGAATTTCAATGTCTTTCGAATTTTCTATGATTATTAGGAGTTACAATTTGAAAAGTTTAAAATTATTAAACTAATTCCCACCTGAAACTTTTTCCTAGTGAGCATTTTATAAACTGTAGAAAGAAAGGAAAGGACGAATATTATAAAGAAATATCCAAAAACGGTAACCAGTAATGACAAATTTAACGGAAAACGATTAAAGCATTATGAATTCAAGAAAAAAATATCTTACGTGCCACTCTTTTTTCGTCATTGTCATTACGACTCGACTCTGGCATAGCTGTAACAAAAAATTCAGTCCATCATTAGCCCATCTGGGTACAGTGCCTTTTTCACTCGGCTCGAATTTTCTGCTAAATTCAAACCATTTCTCCAACAATCCGACAATTGTATTCTTTAGAACGGTCTTAAAGGCATCACCTGAGAGAAATAATAAGTCATGTGACAGACTACTATACAAATATCAGCTGATCTTCAAACAAAGTGCATTCAATTATTTATTTATAGCAGAATCGAAAATGGTTGTAAAAACCCTTGAAACCATTTTATAAATATAAAAATAAAACATTTCTTGCTTCCTGACAGACTGCCATTATCAATGTCGCAATTTATATTTATCTGCGTTGATTATAAAACAATTCTTTATGATTTCTCCTTGGTGGATTATCGCAAAAGAAATTACACTGATCCTTTCCAGGTCTTGATGTGTGAGGAGAAGTTATTACAAATTACCTTTTCCCACTATTTCTAGACTCCAAGTATATATATATATATACTTATTAAAATTTTCAATAAATTAAACTGGCTTAGAGAAAAATAGTTTTTTTCAGTGCAAAAAGTATTGAATGAAATTTGAGTATTTTCATGCTGCTGATCTCAACCATGACGATTGCTATTTTTCTTCGGTAGACTTTTTGGGCTTTAATCCCTCTAAGAAATCTAGGATTAAGTATTCTAATTTAGAATCCGCAAGGCGGTCAATTCAACAGAGTGAAGAATATCTCAATATTTACTACATTTTCTGACTTGATAGGTGCAGTAGAAAACACGAGTACGGCGTGATTAGTACAGATAACGCAAATGGAAATGAATATGGAGATAGTTCTTCACCTCAGTTATTCTCTCAGCGTGAGCTTAATGACTGAATACGAGACCTTGGTTTATCGAAGAAGGAATTTGATATTTTAGCATCCAAGTTGAATTAGAATTAAATTTTACTTTAAAAATCTTAAATGCAATTTGAGCATACAGATATACTTTTTTTCACAGTCATTTAGAGTGACTTTCAGAAAATCTAGAAATGGGAGAAAGATCCCATCAAGGTATCGATATAATGGAAGCAATATATTAAGGTCGCTGGGACAGGCTCATGATGGCAGATAAATGCTGGACTCTATAACGCAAATCTCCTAATGCAACACATAACAGAAAATCAAAGAAACTCTTTTTCGTTACGCCATAATTTTTTTCTACGTACGTTCACGTGTTTTTCTAATATATTCATCTAGGTCCATGCAAGCTTGTGTATAATTATATAGCATTGTGACATTTTTTGTAAAAGGGAATAAGAATAATGGCCGATTTGTGGACTGCCAGATTTGGATTCAGCGTATTAAAACTACCAAAAATATACAGTAGATCAGCGGCAAAAAAAATTTGCTGACCAGTGTTATTGAAATTTCATTTATTTTTAATATGACAACATATCTCAGTAAAACCAAGGAGTTTAGTTCGAGTGCTTAGTGTTGTTTAAAGGTTTTGGGAACACATTCTTGAATTTTTTATCTTTGCGTTTATTGAATTCTTTGGTGAAGCTTATAGAGCAAATTGTGTCTTCGAGTGTAAGTGGAGCACAAAGGAATTAGTTCGTTGATTTTTTGTAACAACTCGAAATACAAAGCTTCAACTTTAAGTTGTATTGAAAATTAATTTTCTGAACATAAATGAATTTCCAAGTCTTTTTGTGAAAATTCTAGCATCCAGATACTTGGGTATTTCGTGAAAGGATTACTTTAAGTATTTAGCACTCCATAGTTATGAAACAAAAGTTATAATATGAGGACCTACAATAATGGTTAGTTAAGGTATGAGGGAGATGCAAGTTTTCAAAGCATTCGCAAAATGAATTTTGGTTATCACTAGCATATACAGACAATTTAGTACACTTCATCTTCGAACAAGGGAAAATAGAGCATTCGTTTAAAAAAATAAAATTTGACTTGTTCTAGAATCCCTTTTACCAACAGAATAGAATTCACCATGACTTACCTGTACAGAGTTTGATAAGGTCTCGATAAAATTCAAAAATTATCGAATAAGAATTCTTAATAGAATTTCTAACGGTTTCTTCTTGGATTTTGTTCAATTCCGACACCGAAAACGAGTCATTTTTATCGTACATGAAAAAGTTATGCAAAACTTGACCAATTTCGATGGCTTTGCTTTTGAGAGCATTTAAAGTTCTTTTTGAATTATAGTGACAAGCCTCAACCTGACCTTCAGAGCAACTTTGTATGACATTTTTGAATTGAATATTGTGATGCTTTGAGGGGATTTTGAATTCCAACAAATGCGACAATTGTTCCGTCAATTCATCAGGTCGACGAGCGAGAAACACAATATTGGAACTTTCAATTCTCTGCTTTAGGTTACCAATGTCTAATTGATAGATAAATTTGATTTTTTCTCCTGGCCAATCTATAATATAAGGATAAAACATAAAAAGATCAAAATAATTTCCAATGAAATTCTGATCAAAATTTATTCAATAAATTCTAAAATACAATTTAAAATAATTTTTATACTTTTAAATTAAGCGCGCAATTTGAAAACCGGGCTATTGATTTCTGCACTTGGGTGATTTTTGATCCGCTCACTGCACCAATATTGTCAACATATTAGTCATTTGATATTGATCAATATTTACATAACAACAAATAGTAGACGTAAATAAAAAGCTAATCTGACTTCAAACAGAAAATTATTTAAAGTAATTATAAGAAATATTCATATTTATGAATGAAGAGAAGGCATTCAGCAAACTTACAGAAGTCTCCGAGTTTTGAGATCATAAGAAATTATTGTTGGTAATTTATGTATGAGGATGCATTGTTTACCGCTAAATGTCTTAAGAACTAAACCTTTTCCAGTCGATAAAGCTTTCCAAAAGATATGAAATGACCTGGAGATCAGCTTTTTACTAGAATTAAATATCAACTATTTGTCTGTCCTTTTATATGAAACTTTATTATCAAAATCGAAAAGAAAATATCAAGATGGAAACAATAGCAGCGATTTAGAAAGATGGATTTGATCTCGAGATCACCATCCCTACAGTCCAGATATTGTACCCAGCGACTTTTATATATTCAGGCTTACGAAGAAACATTTGCGACGGTAAATCTACCAAAATTCTGCAAATTTGAAACAGAGTGGAACTTTCTTGAAAAATCAAAGACAAATTTTCTTCAAAAATGCCTTTCTGGACCACAATAGGTCTTACATTGACAAATAAAGCCTACAAATTCTTATTGTTGTTATGTTGAAAAATATACCGTTCCCATTGGTTTCTTTAAGCAACAAGTCCGGGTACTTATTAAACGCATCACATATATTGCATAATGTATTAAATAAATAGTTCTGATTTATTTCAACAAATTATGCCACTTTCCCATTTACAATTTAGCATCGCTTTTCCTTTGCCAAATGGTCAAACAAGATTTTCAATGGAAATTAGAGATTGCGGATACAAAAAAAATTGTACTGCACTTTGAAATATTTATAAAAATACAAAATGAGATAATAAAAATATGGACAGTTGAGTACTATTATATTCAAAATACGTCCTTTTAAAGTACTAATCATTTGATCAAAATTAATCTAAATATTATTTTACATGTAAAATAACTAAAGGTCAGTCAAGGTCCAGATAACGAATGGTGCCAGGTACCTTTAATGGTTCTTAGCAGAAATGTCACGACATATTATTGTTCAGTTACTGATATGAAGTCCCCGATGAAATACGATGGATTACATTCACCGCTTGCTTAGTATTTGATCTCATATGATCTTTAATATAAGCAGATACATATTCACAGACATTATTTTGGAATCCACATTTTAACATCTGCTCGGTTAGGTCAATAACAAGAATGTTACTGAAAACAGATTTGGTATAAATCTGAGCCGCAAGTTCAGTGGACTTAAGCCGGTAGACATTGGATTAATTAATAACTTTCTGATTATTTTCTAATTAATAATTAATAATTCAACATTGTTCACAACTATTAATTCCTAATGTCGTATTTTTATTATTTCTTTTCTCCCTTCATTCCATTTATAAAAAAGTTTTCTTGTACTTTTTATCATTAAAATCATTTATTTTTTCTTTAGTTTTGATCAATTATTTCCTGTGTAATACGAATTTTCGGCATCGTTTTTCAAGTGTGACTTTGAATAAAGAAATCATTAGAATGGTTTCATTGCCTACATTTGATGAATAACCACTTCCCAAGGAGCTTTGATTGTTCATATTCCAATTTTTAGGCCTTGAAAGTTATCTTAGAACATTCCTCGTATACGGGAATTCAGAAAAATCTGCATTCGTGTTATTTGCTGCTGTTACGCTGCTTTTCTTCTTAAATCCATTACGCAATCGGCCTGGGGGTATGAATGACGTTATAGTTTCGTTTGATGTTTGCAATTTGCTTACGAATGTACCATTGATTGATACAATTGACTTATGCTGTGCGTTGTGGGATGAAAATGTTTCTGAACATCATATTTTGAATAGAAGGGCATTTCGTAAAAATGTATATAAGAATAATGAGCCTACATTTGTGTTAGTATTGCCGTACTCAGAAGGTTTCACAAATTATAAGAGGAAGTTAAGTAAACTGATTGGATATTTAGATAATAAGATGATTTCTAATTCGTGTAAGGTGCGCAATATGTTTATTAATAAATCAAAAACTCCGGTTGGATTGTGTTCTGATCTCGTTTATCAATTTACATGTAATGGATGTAATGCCACATACATTGGAGACTTTTTCTATTCTATTTCAATATTAGTGAGCACAATAGAGGCTGTAAAAAGTGAAATAGGAATGTCAGATTTTAGAATTTTAGTGTAAAGTTTTAATAATTATTGGAAACGCGTGATATGTGAAGCATTGCTGATAAGGTCATTGGATCCAAAAATTAATGTACAAAGTGCTGTGACTATGAATGTTTTTAAATAGTTTGAGTATGTTAAATTGTGTTTGTGTATTGTTTTTAAAAAATTTTAAATTTTAATATTATTAAAATAATTTAATTTAATTTATAAAATATATAATATAGTTATATAATAATATTTATATAAAAAAATTTTAAAAAATTAGTTAAAAGTATTTAAATATATTTTTAAGTGTTTATTTATTAAAAAATTAAATTAATATAAAAAAATATTTTTTTTAAATTATAAGTTAATTCATAATATTTTTAGTTGATTTTTTGTGCCTGAAGATGACAGCCAAACTGTCGAAATATATCGTACGAAGAGCTTTTTGTTGGCATTTTCTTTTGACTAAATCGTTGCCAAATTTATTTAATTATTTTATTTGTTTTATTTATTTTGACAATTAATTCTTCCCTCCTTTAGAGAATTTCTTTTTCAGTCTTATTTGAATGAAACTCCAAAAAACTCAAACTTTTCAACGAGACAAATTTAATTGTTGATTGACTGTGCATAAAATTTGTGGTTATCCTTAAGAACTTATAAATAAATTATTATCAAAGAAGGCAAAAAAAATTTAAAATTTTTAAAATGTTTTTTAAAACCATAATAGAATAAATGAAAATTTTAAAATAACAATAAATAACGTACTGATTTTAGATTTTTTGTTTATGATAAGAATATATTCTCGAGACTTTATGCAACGAGGTTTAGATGAGGACGAATTCAATAATGTCGTTCTTACTGTGTCATCTTTTGGATGAATTGAGAACCCTGTAATTAATGGATCAAGAAGCTCCTTTATAAAAGAGCTGCTTTCTTCTGGGATGATTAATGCTGGAAATACGCAAAAAATAAATAAAATCGAACAGTAAAAGTTTATTACTAAGATCAATTGGATTAATCGACGACTGTTCATCTGATGAGCACAAATCAATCATTTTGTGCTTTGTGAGACTGAGGAATGATAGCAAGTCGTTCATAGAATAGTTGAGATTCAACTCCAATTGGATGCTAATCTCCAGGTCACTTCGCAGCATTTTGGAGAAATCTGCCGCCTAAAAACATTGAAAGATTGAATAAACGAATTCAACAGCAAAAAATTGGGTTCTAATTTGATAATAAACATAAGTTATTGAAGAAGAAAGGAAAACGAGGGTTATTATACATGTAATAATCTTAAACAATGTTGTAAGGGAATGATTAATTAGGCATATAATTTAACTTGATTAATTAAACAATTTAAAAATTGTAAAGTCAAGCATATTGTATGTTAGGTGTTTTGAATATTTCGGTTTATTTTTCAGAGTGATTTAAAATGAATTTATATAATTAAAAAATAAAATCAGTTTCCTGTTGGTAAAATGTTTAAAATTATAATTAATAATTTTTTGAATCTAGAAATGAGTTTTCAAAATAGATGTACACAATTAACTTTGATTAAAATTTTAAATATGAAACTCTTTTTATTTAAAGCGATTTATTAAATAATTTAAAGTAAATTTGAAAAAGTATTTTTTTAATTGTAATAATATTTAATAAAATATTTAGGAGATATTAAATTTAGTAAAATATTTTAAAAAACATATGCACTTAATTAACTTTGATTAAAATTTTAAATATTGAATTTCTCTGATAGATTATTTGGAATTGTTTGGTTCAATGCTTGAAAGTTTTTTTAAATATTAAGCAATATTGAATATAAATAAATTTTTGGAATATGAGTTCTTTTAATGAAAATGTTTTTCAGGATAATTTAGAAGATGTTCTAGCCACTTCTAACGTAAAAATATGTAAAGCGTTGTTGATAGGATCATTGGATCCGAAGATTAATGTGCAAAACATGATTACGAATGTTTTAAATAGTTTGATTATGTAAAATTGTGATAAATTGTAAAAATATGTAAAGTATTTTATATTAACAATTTATATGAATATAGAATTATAATACAAATATGCACTATAGAATAATGGAGTGTGAAGTGTTTGTTGATTTTCTTGCTCATGATATTGGATATGTAAAATAATCCTCTTGTTTAAATATTGTGTTATAAATAAAAAGTTTTAAATTTGTGGATGCAATAAATACTATGGCCACGCCAAGCAGTCTAACAGCAGTAATGAAATATTTGAAAAAACCTTGATCCAATCCATCCGTAACCTTTTTCTTCAATAACACTTTCCTTTACTCTGATAACCAAATATGAAATAAATTAATTGCATCCAGTTTATTACTTTATAAAACAGTCTTATATTCTGGAGCATTTCTTATTTTATATTAACACTTATTTTATATTAACACTTCAGAAACATTATCAAAATGTCGATAATTTTATTTGAGAACAATTTTTTATTGATTTTCGAAAGAGAGATTGTGTTCTACAAAATCTAATTCTTATTAAACTAAAAAAATATGTATTTAATATTTTAACTGATAATTAAACCTAAAAATTGTAGAGCCCGAATAAAAAAAAGAATAATTCAATTGCATATGGAGTGCTTTATTAAAACAAAATAATTATACTAACACTGATATTGTGTATATTTGCATAAATATATGAAAATATAATAACATAAATATAAATCAATCAATTATTAAAAACAATATTAATAAATTATTATATTTTATTTAATTTCATTTTGAAAAAAAAATTAATATATTTTTATTATACTCAACACAAATTTTCGGCATTGTTTTTATTTGATAAAACAAAGTCAAAAATTTTTGTTCAACATAATAAAAATGAAATAAAGAATTTTTTATTATTTGACTATGAATTAGTAATGATATTAATAAAACATCGATATCATTAATGATTCGGTCAAATAATAAAAAAATTCTTTATGCCATTGCAAAATGAAAAGCAATGAGGTGAAAAACAAAAAAAAAATTCTTTTAATAATAAAAGTATTTGGTATTTTGTCGAAATGAAAATAAATGATTGTATCTGGTAAATTTATATATTTATATTATCTTTTAATTCAGAAACCATCAAAGGTGACAAAAATAAAGAAATAACTGATAACAGGATATTTCCTTAATAATTTACTTAATCTTTAATCTTTGATCTATTTATCTTTCTAAGAAATAAACATAAATAAAAGATTTAAACATTTTATTTATACTACTTATTGAATTCAATATTACGTTCAGCAACCTTTTAATCTAATAAAATCTTTTAAAAGTGTTCTTTAAATGGTTAATTAATAAATTATCCCTATCCAGATAATGGTGATATGCTTGCAAAACGGTTTCTAGCTACGCAAAGGGTGAAATACACTAATCTGTCAATCAACAGGAACATAGGTTCGTGGTCGGTACCATGTGAAAGTTGTGTATCTCACATATAATGTACTGAAGGTTAGTTACATTTACTTGTAACTAAGCATCAAATTGTCTACAGTTAAAACTGATATAAAACTGAATTATCCGTATTTTATCTTATATTTAAGAGAAATTAAAACTATTCCTGACTCTAGATGTCGATTGATACTTTTTAAGGAATTTTAATGTTACCTAATTATGTTAACGTACTTGCTTAAGTTGAGATTGGATCATTTTGCATTTATTGTTATACGTTTGACAACATTTTGACATGCGTCGGTTATTGATACTAGAGACAGACAGAATATCTTCTTCGGCATTTGACAGAGACGGACTGTCATTGGGACTATTGTCAACCTGAATTTAAGATCAAAACTTGAACCAGTCATTTTACAATTAATAATCACATCGATATTTAATTTATAATCGGATTCAATTCTAGACTGGAGCAAGTCGAATAAATATTCGGCTAAATTACAAAATGAGCTGGCTACAATTTCTTCTTCTTGCTTAATATTGTGGCAATAAGTCTTGACAAAAGTCCATTCCTCTTCTAGCAATTTCCTAGGTTCTCCATATTCAAACTGAAACAGAAATATAAATAAATACAAAACGGTGATTCCTTGGTAGCAGTATAAATTAAGATATCAGATAAGTGAATAATAAAATAAGCCCTTGCTGCAAAGTAATAATTATATTGAAAATTCCACAAGAAACTGAAGAGGGTTATTTAATAATTGAAACTTTTTTCAATATAATTATTACTTTGCAGCAAGCGCTTATTTTATTATTCACTTATCTGATACAATAAATACAATTATCAAATTTATACATCCCGATAAAATGAAATGCATATTTTATCGCTGTAAGTGTCTAAAGGAAACATGGGAACACTATCAGCGTTGTTCACCAATTTACGAGAGTAAACAATATAAACGGCCAATAAATCTAAACCATTGAATTTAATGATATTTTCAACAAAGTCTATCTTGAAACATAATAAACCATGTACAATAATAGAATAATTCACACTAAATTTTGTAAGCATGAGCCTTGAGAAAAAAACAAACGACTGTCGATAGGAATAAACGAATTAAATCTTATGATCAAAATTACCAGAGGACCCCTAACTGTCCATTTGAGGATAAAATAAAATTACAGTAAAAGACACAGAGCTCATTGGCATCGTTTATTAAAGATTTTTATTAGCACACATGAATTGATAAATAACTTAAACTTATAAATAGGTCGAATATTTTATGTTAATTATTATCATTTATCCATTTTAACTGGTAAATAATAGTTTGTATATTACCGTATATCGTAGCGTATAAGCCCATTCACGTATTACGCAATCCACAGAAAATGCGTCAATATACCTAAAAACTTCTATATTATACATACATGTCAACCCTTTAAAAATCGATGGTAAATCCGTAATTGCCTAATCACTCTGGTGTATAGTAACCAACCGACGACTCGTGTCTACTGTTTATACGGCTTACAACTTATGCAACTCCAAAACATTTTACATAGGATTAAACATAAAACGTGACCACATTGAAATTCGAAACTTAATTATTAAATTGAGTTCTCTCTTAAAATGAAAACCATAATATATGTATTTTTAACATTCATGTGTGAATTGTTTTAAAATATTTTATATTGCATGTTTCATAGGAAAACAACTTTTATAATACAATTTGGCGAGTAATCCAATTGGATAGCAAAAAGAATAACTGCAAATAATAAAAAATCAGTTAAATTTATGAATCAGTTAATTAATTTTTATTATTTAGTAAATTTGATTTTTTTTATGGATTTTCCTTGTGGTTCAGAGAAAAGGTTGCCCTTTTTCTGGTGTAATGTATATAAATGTATTTTTATCAGAGATATCTATCAAAGTACATGGTATTAATGAGAATAAAATAAATAAAAAAGGCACAAATCCTAAATGCAATCATCCATTAATTTATTCGATTAATTCAATGCGAGAGCTTCTTGGTCTTCGAGAGCCAGAATAAATATCAGACAAGTTATTGCAACCATAATAGCTGACATATAATAATAGAATTATTAAAATTAAAGTAAATTATAAAAACATAATCGAACATTAGAAAAACAAAATAAAATTTGATTGAAGGTTCAAAGTTACAAAATTTATTACTATTTAATCATCAGTACAAAATCTTACAGCATTTCAAAAATTTGAAAATCATATCTGTCATTGTGAAGTGGATGAGAATAAATTTAGGGTATTATAATAATACATTCACAACATAATTCAATGCACATTAACCAATGAAATTTAAGAAATAAAATTAATTCAAAATATAACAAAATTTGAATAATTTTATTTATTTAAATATATTAAACTAATAAAATTAAAAAAAAAGTAAAATTAATTCAAAAAATGTCTCAATTAAAATAATTTTAAATTCAAAAGCAATAAAATTAATTTTAAAATGACTTAATTTTAATTATTTAAATATATTTAACAAATAAAATTTAAAAGAAATTAAATTAATTTTAAAAAAATGTTTCAATTTGCTTCAAAATGTTTCAAAATGTTTTAAATTAGATAATTCAAAAGAAATAAAATTATTTAAAAAACTGTCTCAGTTTAAATAATTTAATTTATTTTAAATATAAATAACCAATAAAATTAGAAAGAAATAAAATTAATTTAAATATAATTATTTTAAATATAAATATTTTAAATATAATTAACCAATAAAATTCAAAAGAAATAGAATTAATTAAAAAACTGTCTTAATTTAAATAATGTCATTTATTTAAAAATATAATTAACCAGTAAAATTTAAAAGAAATAAAATTAATTTGGAAAATGTTTCAATTCAAATAATTTTATTTATTTAAATATAATTAACCAGTAAAATTTAAAAGAAATAAAATTATTTAAAAAACTGTCTCAATTTGAATAAATTAATTTATTTTAAATATAATTAACCAATAAAATTCGAAAGAAATAAAATTAATTTAAAAATTGTCTCAATTTAAATAATTATATTTATTTAAGGTATAATTAACCAATAAAATTCGAAAGAAATAAAATTAATTTAAAAAATGTCTCAATTAAAATAATTTCATTTATTTAAAATATAATTAACCAATAAAATTAGAAAGATATAAAATTAATTTGGAAAATGTTTCAATTTAAATAATTTTATTTATTTAAATATATTTAACCAATAAAATTTAAAAGAAATCAAATTAATTAAAAAACTGTCTCAATTTAAATAATTTCATTTATTTAAAATATAATTAACCAGTAAAATTTTAAAAAAATAAAATTATTTAAAAAACTGTCTCAATTTAAATAAATTAATTTATTTTAAATATAATTAACCAATAAAATTCGAAAGATATAAAATTAATTTAAAAAATGTCTCAATTTAAATAATTTCATTTATTTATAATATAATTAACCAGTAAAATTTAAAAGAAATAAAATTAATTTGGAAAATGTTTCAATTCAAATAATTTTATTTATTTAAATATAATTAACCAGTAAAATTTAAAAGAAATAAAATTATTTAAAAAACTGTCTCAATTTGAATAAATTAATTTATTTTAAATATAATTAACCAATAAAATTCGAAAGAAATAAAATTAATTTAAAAAATGTCTCAATTTAAATAATTTCATTTATTTATAATATAATTAACCAGTAAAATTTAAAAGAAATAAAATTAATTTGGAAAATGTTTCAATTCAAATAATTTTATTTATTTAAATATAATTAACCAGTAAAATTTAAAAGAAATAAAATTATTTAAAAAACTGTCTCAATTTGAATAATTTAATTAATTTTAAATATAATTAACCAATAAAATTCGAAAGAAATAAAATTAATTAAAAAACTGTCTTAATTTAAATAATTTCATTTATTTAAAATATAATTAACCAATAAAATTAGAAAGATATAAAATTAATTTAGAAAATGTTTCAATTTAAATAATTTTATTTATTTAAATATATTTAACCAGTAAAATTAAAAATAAATAAAATTATTTAAAACTGTCTCAATTTAAATAATTTAATTAATTTTAAATATAATTAACCAATAAAATTCGAAAGAAATAAAATTAATTAAAAAACTGTCTTAATTTAAATAATTTCATTTATTTAAAATATAATTAACCAGTAAAATTTAAAAGAAATAAAATTAATTTGGAAAATGTTTCAATTCAAATAATTTTATTTATTTAAATATATTTAACCAGTAAAATTAAAAATAAATAAAATTATTTAAAAAACTGTCTCAATTTAAATAATTTTAAATATAATTAACCAATAAAATTCGAAAGAAATAAAATTAATTTGGAAAATGTTTCAATTTAAATAATTTTATTTATTTAAATATATTTAACCAATAAAATTTAAAAGAAATCAAATTAATTAAAAAACTGTCTCAATTTAAATAATTTCATTTATTTTAAATATAATTAACCAATAAAATTCGAAAGATATAAAATTAATTTAAAAAATGTCTCAATTTAAATAATTTCATTTATTTAAAATATAATTAACCAGTAAAATTTAAAAGAAATAAAATTAATTTGGAAAATGTTTCAATTCAAATAATTTTATTTATTTAAATATAATTAACCAGTAAAATTTAAAAGAAATAAAATTATTTAAAAAACTGTCTCAATTTGAATAAATTAATTTATTTTAAATATAATTAACCAATAAAATTCGAAAGAAATAAAATTAATTTAAAAAATGTCTCAATTTAAATAATTTAATTATATTTTAAATATAATTAACCAATAAAATTCGAAAGAAATAAAATTAATTAAAAAAATGTCTCAATTTAAATAATTTAATTATATTTTAAATATAATTAACCAATAAAATTCGAAAGAAATAAAATTAATTTAAAAAATGTCTCAATTTAAAAAATTTCATTTATTTAAAATATAATTAACCAATAAAATTAGAAAGATATAAAATTAATTTAGAAAATGTTTCAATTTAAATAATTTTATTTATTTAAATATATTTAACCAATAAAATTAAAAATAAATAAAATTATTTAAAAAACTGTCTCAATTTGAATAAATTAATTTATTTTAAATATAATTAACCAATAAAATTCGAAAGAAATAAAATTAATTTAAAAATTGTCTCAATTTAAATAATTATATTTATTTAAGGTATAATTAACCAATAAAATTCGAAAGAAATAAAATTAATTTAAAAAATGTCTCAATTAAAATAATTTCATTTATTTAAAATATAATTAACCAATAAAATTAGAAAGATATAAAATTAATTTGGAAAATGTTTCAATTTAAATAATTTTATTTATTTAAATATATTTAACCAATAAAATTTAAAAGAAATCAAATTAATTAAAAAACTGTCTCAATTTAAATAATTTCATTTATTTAAAATATAATTAACCAGTAAAATTTTAAAAAAATAAAATTATTTAAAAAACTGTCTCAATTTAAATAAATTAATTTATTTTAAATATAATTAACCAATAAAATTCGAAAGATATAAAATTAATTTAAAAAATGTCTCAATTTAAATAATTTCATTTATTTATAATATAATTAACCAGTAAAATTTAAAAGAAATAAAATTAATTTGGAAAATGTTTCAATTCAAATAATTTTATTTATTTAAATATAATTAACCAGTAAAATTTAAAAGAAATAAAATTATTTAAAAAACTGTCTCAATTTGAATAAATTAATTTATTTTAAATATAATTAACCAATAAAATTCGAAAGAAATAAAATTAATTTAAAAAATGTCTCAATTTAAATAATTTCATTTATTTATAATATAATTAGCCAGTAAAATTTAAAAGAAATAAAATTAATTTGGAAAATGTTTCAATTCAAATAATTTTATTTATTTAAATATAATTAACCAGTAAAATTTAAAAGAAATAAAATTATTTAAAAAACTGTCTCAATTTGAATAAATTAATTTATTTTAAATATAATTAACCAATAAAATTCGAAAGAAATAAAATTAATTAAAAAAATGTCTCAATTTAAATAATTTAATTATATTTAAAATATAATTAACCAATAAAATTCGAAAGAAATAAAATTAATTTAAAAAATGTCTCAATTTAAATAATTTCATTTATTTAAAATATAATTAACCAATAAAATTAGAAAGATATAAAATTAATTTAGAAAATGTTTCAATTTAAATAATTTTATTTATTTAAATATATTTAACCAGTAAAATTAAAAATAAATAAAATTATTTAAAACTGTCTCAATTTAAATAATTTAATTAATTTTAAATATAATTAACCAATAAAATTCGAAAGAAATAAAATTAATTAAAAAACTGTCTTAATTTAAATAATTTCATTTATTTAAAATATAATTAACCAGTAAAATTTAAAAGAAATAAAATTAATTTGGAAAATGTTTCAATTCAAATAATTTTATTTATTTAAATATATTTAACCAGTAAAATTAAAAATAAATAAAATTATTTAAAAAACTGTCTCAATTTAAATAATTTTAAATATAATTAACCAATAAAATTCGAAAGAAATAAAATTAATTTGGAAAATGTTTCAATTTAAATAATTTTATTTATTTAAATATATTTAACCAATAAAATTTAAAAGAAATCAAATTAATTAAAAAACTGTCTCAATTTAAATAATTTCATTTATTTTAAATATAATTAACCAATAAAATTCGAAAGATATAAAATTAATTTAAAAAATGTCTCAATTTAAATAATTTCATTTATTTAAAATATAATTAACCAGTAAAATTTAAAAGAAATAAAATTAATTTGGAAAATGTTTCAATTCAAATAATTTTATTTATTTAAATATAATTAACCAGTAAAATTTAAAAGAAATAAAATTATTTAAAAAACTGTCTCAATTTGAATAAATTAATTTATTTTAAATATAATTAACCAATAAAATTCGAAAGAAATAAAATTAATTTAAAAAATGTCTCAATTTAAATAATTTAATTATATTTTAAATATAATTAACCAATAAAATTCGAAAGAAATAAAATTAATTAAAAAAATGTCTCAATTTAAATAATTTAATTATATTTTAAATATAATTAACCAATAAAATTCGAAAGAAATAAAATTAATTTAAAAAATGTCTCAATTTAAAAAATTTCATTTATTTAAAATATAATTAACCAATAAAATTAGAAAGATATAAAATTAATTTAGAAAATGTTTCAATTTAAATAATTTTATTTATTTAAATATATTTAACCAATAAAATTAAAAATAAATAAAATTATTTAAAAAACTGTCTCAATTTGAATAAATTAATTTATTTTAAATATAATTAACCAATAAAATTCGAAAGATATAAAATTAATTTAAAAAATGTCTCAATTTAAATAATTTCATTTATTTAAAATATAATTAACCAGTAAAATTTAAAAGAAATAAAATTAATTTGGAAAATGTTTCAATTCAAATAATTTTATTTATTTAAATATAATTAACCAGTAAAATTTAAAAGAAATAAAATTATTTAAAAAACTGTCTCAATTTGAATAAATTAATTTATTTTAAATATAATTAACCAATAAAATTCGAAAGAAATAAAATTAATTAAAAAAATGTCTCAATTTAAATAATTTAATTATATTTTAAATATAATGAACCAATAAAATTCGAAAGAAATAAAATTAATTAAAAAAATGTCTCAATTTAAATAATTTAATTATATTTTAAATATAATTAACCAATAAAATTTAAAAGAAATAAAATTAATTAAAAAACTCTTAATTTAAATAATTTCATTTATTTAAAATATAGTTAACCAGTAAAATTTAAAAGAAATAAAATTAATTTGGAAAATGTTTCAATTCAAATAATTTTATTTATTTAAATATATTTAACCAGTAAAATTTCAAAGAAATAAAATTAATTTGGAAAATGTTTCAATTGAAATAATTTTATTTATTTAAATATATTTAACCAATAAAATTTAAAAGAAATAAAATTATTTAAAAAACTGTCTCAATTTAAATAATTTAATTGATTTTAAATATAATTAACCAATAAAATTCGAAAGAAATAAAATTAATTAAAAAAATGTCTCAATTTAAATAATTTAATTATATTTTAAATATAATTAACCAATAAAATTCAAAAAAAATAAAATTAATTTAAAAAATGTTTCAATTTAAATAATTTCATTTATTTAAAAATAATTAACCAATAAAACTCAAAAAAAATAAAATTAATTTAAAAAATTGTTTCAATTTAAATAATTTTATTTATTTAAATATATTTAACCAATAAAATTTAAAAGAAATAAAATTATTTAAAAAACTGTCTCAATTTGAATAATTTAATTTATTTTAAATATAATTAACCAATAAAATTATAATGAAATAAAATTAATTTAAAAACTGTCTCAATTTAAATAATATAATTTATTTAAATATAATTAACCAATGAAATTCTATTTCTAAGCTGATTTTAATCAACTTTCCCGATGTCAATAGCTTTTATTTCCAAAGTCGAAGTTTCTATAAAGAATCAAATTAGACTACTTAGGTAGTGATAGATTGGAAGACATTAGATTTTCGACAATTAGTCTTTAGTTTTATAATTTAAAATGTCTTTTAAAATTACACAAAACTACAGACTAAAATGAAAAAGTGAGATTTATTTTAATAATTAAATGCGGTTTATTAAGATTAGAGTCCATCAAAAATAACACTAGGAAGTTGTAATATACGATGTCATTTAACAAAATCTCGAGACAACTCAACAAAAATTCATAGAGGATAATCAGATGTAATTCTGGAATTAATAAAATTTCAACTTTGCATAATTAGGCATATTTTTTGATGTAGAACCTGCATTCTGTGTACATTTTTGTTGATATACTTCAGTAATTCAAAAAATGAAAGCTTACTGTCAAAGAAATACTGAAAATCTTAATATAATTTTTGTTATAACAAAAAATAAAAATCAATGAGACATATCTGGTGAAATAGGAAATATGGGGAGGGGTCGAAAGCCAAACTTGCAGACTAGTTAGGTTCTGTAGTTTTCGTTTACATCAGCATTTTTGTTTACCAGAATTCTTGTTCCACATATCGATTGAATAATAATAATAACACCAAAGAAAATATTCTTCCGAAAAAAGCGTTGTCTACTCCATCGCGAGCAATGGATGCATAGAAATATGCATTGGAAGTACACTAGAAAATTTACATCAGAGATAAAGGACATCTTTATACTGCTGGAAAATCCTCGGTATACAGATATCTCAAACAATACCAACCAAGAAAGGAAAGAAAATATATTTCATTTAAAATCTTAGTCAGTGACAAAAGCCAAAAAATCACAAATTTAAAGAGGTAATTCTTATCTTAGGTAAACATCCAACAATTAACATTAAGGAAAAAATCGAGAAATCACATGTCTTGTTGACTTTGATATAAAGATATCAAAACATATTTGAGAATAATTGTAATTAGATCAAATTTGATCAAGCAAAGGGAAAAAAATAAGAAAAAGATTTTAAACACTTTTAGGTGTAAAAATCAAAATGCAATTTTATTTATGCCTTGAATTATACATGGAAAGTTACTGGAAAGTTCAATCTTTGTAAAAGACAGAAATATTTTTAAACGTCTGTCATAAACGTTTAAAAATTTTAGTTTAATTTCTAATTCTTTAAAAATGTAATTTATTTTCATTAATTTTATCAAAGAAAATTTTAAGATTTTAAACCAATAAAAAGCAGAAAAAATGAATTTAAAAAAGATCAAAAGAACATTTGAAAAATGGAATAACTAATCTCAAAGGAATTGAAAATTATTATTATTATCAGAAAAAGAATGTTAATTGAACACTTGATAAAATAAAATAAATTCTGTAAAATTCATCACTCACGTGATTATCATAATATATTTACTATCCTTATCTCAGATAATAATTTGCACATCAAACCGTAATAATAACGGATCCGTAAAATTTCATCAATATAAAATATTACGCAACAAATGCGACTTGCATCGACAATTCATATAAAAATCTCAAACTTTCACTACTATTCATAAATTACAAATGATCTCCTCAGTTGTATTGTTATTTTCTATCTCAGTAGCATTCCTAGCAAATGCCGAAATCTGGGAAATAGATCGAAGCCTTCCAAACGTCCGTCAAAGCCACGCTAATCCAAAGTTTTCCAGGAAAATTTCATCGTTAACGGACGATCTTAAGTCAGAATTCGCAAAATTTAAACGAAAATATGGAAAGGTTTACGAGTCAGTTGAGGAAGAAAACGAAAGATTCAACAATTTCATATTATCTCAAGTTGAAATAAACAATCACAATCAAATGTTTGAAAAGGGTCACAAAAAATTCCAAATGGAAATTAATCACATGAGTGATTGGGTAAATTCATAACACATTATAATCCGTTCTGATTTCATGTGTAATTTATTAGACTCGAGAAGAATTCAATCAACTTAATAGCCTAAAGATATCTAATCTCACCGGTTCGACATATTTGCCATTGAACATAAAGCCTGACCTTCCAGAGTCTTTTGATTGGAGAGACAAAGGTGCAGTTACTGAAGTCAAAAATCAGAAATATTGCGGTTCGTGCTACGCATTCTCTACGACAGGCGCGTTAGAAGGTCAACTATTCAGAAAAACTGGAAATTTGATAAGTTTATCTGAGCAACAAATTGTTGATTGTGATCATGTTGATTATGGTTGTAGTGGTGGCTTAGTACCAGACGCTTTGAATTACATCAAATACTCCGGAGGAATTGAATCCGAACAAGAGTATCCATATATATCTGGATTGAAAAAGAAACCAAATCCAAATTGTAATTTCAAAGAAAAAGAAGCAGTTGGAACAGATACCGGATTTGTGAAATTGCCTCCTGGAGATGAAGAGGCTTTGAGAGAAGCTTTAGTGACAATAGGCCCGATTTCGATAGCGTTTTCCGCCACTGAGCGATTCAAACATTACAAAAATGGAATTTACCATGATGATTGGTGTTCAAATGTCCGTATCAATCATGCAGTTTTACTCGTCGGATATGGAACGGATGAAGAATCAGGAACGCCTTATTGGATAATAAAAAATAGTTGGGGACCAAAATGGGGAGAAAGCGGATATTTCCGTTTCGAAAGAAATAAAAACATGTGCAACATGGCATATAATTCATACTATCCATTGGTTTGATTGAACGACTTCTTATGAGTGTGTGTTAAATATTTATAATTTTTATTTAAAATTAAAAATAAAAAATTTTGTTCTTATTCTTTAATTATCTAGATAAAGAAAATATTTCATTTCGAATAAAAAATAATATAAATATTTATTATGAATGATAATAATAATAATAATAATAATAATAATAATAATAATAATAATAATAATAATAATAATAATAATAACAATAACTTTAAAAATACTTTTTGTCGATAACGGTATCATTTATATAAACATAGATTTAATAAATAACTGTGTAAGCCAATTTCCGCAATGTTTATTCATAAAATATGAAATATTTCGATCTTAACTAGATCCTGATCACTCATGAAACAAAACAAAATTCATAAAGTCTTTCTCTTTCTGCTCCGTCAATGTTTGATCTTCCTTTACCACTAATGTTTTAATAAATGAAAAAATCTAAACAAATTTTTAAAACATTTTAAAATTTAGTTTGTCAACTTTTAGACATGAATAAATTCCAAATAAAACATATTTATAGAGATTGAAATAGTTAAAAATATTTTAGAGCAAAACTTTTAATATTTAAATTTGAATAAAATCAGTCATTTAAAAAATTGTTTAACTATGTTTTCCAGCTGAATGGATTCCCAGGAATTTAAAGAATGACCAATAAATTGTTTGCCAGATATGGAAAGTCTAAAGCGAAAGATTAATTTCTTTCTCAGCATGACGTGTCTTCAAAAATATTTCCCTTGATTTATTTGGAAACTCCAAAAGCCTGATTGCTAGAATCGCGCCAAATTTTTCTTTCATCACACTTATCCCCTGGCCATATTACTCCGACTTAGTTCTCATTTCTAACATGATCAATCAGATCGCGTATTAGCGTCTTTTTCTCTTGACCGACATCATCATCCTGCGAATTTCTGTCTCTCAGTGTCACTTAATAAAGCTACAGGCTATTTGTATTCCAGTCTGAATCCTAAACATGGATCTTTAGGGTTTGTGATCAATTTGTCAACAGTCTCTTTTATTGTCAATAATAAAAATGAATTACAATGATTTTTGTTTAAAATTTATAAATTAATCCATACTATTGTGATTAGTTTTGTACCTGAAGATGGCAGTTAATCTGTTGAAATATATCGTAAAACGATTATTATTATTAATTTTATTATTATCCTTAATATTATTATTATTATTATTATTATTATTATTATTATTATTATTATTATTATTATTATTATTATTATTATTATTATTATTATTATTATTTAAATCGACTTGGAATTTTTTCCGCCGACTAATCTGAATTTGAAAATATTTTTATAAAATTATCTATGATAATTTATTAATGAAAGTATTAAAATTATGGAAATCTAGGTCTGTAACAAAAATAGTTACATACTTTACACGATGTTGAAGATTTGCTCCATTTCTTGAGCAATTCTTTGAGACAATCGATATAATGCCTGAGTAAACTAGACAAATCTCCATCTATTTCTTTCATACTTGAACTCAAAAAATCAGAAAGGTCAACATCTTGCTTGGGAGCGAAGTCTTTGGAATTGGATGCCAAAAATTTGTTTATTTGGAAATTGATACCGAATGTGTAGTCAAATAGAAACTGCCTGGCTCTCATTGTGAATTGCAAAGCATCTTTGAAGTCGATAATTCTCTGTTTGATCGTTATCACTGACAGCTCGGAAATCCTATTGGAAAAATACTCTAAATCGAGACGTCATATCCGATAAATATATATTTTAACAAATAAAGGTACTTAGCACTGAACAACATTTAAAAGATGATTTTACCTGTTTAAAATTTTGTAAAAATTTTAAGATTGATTTATAATTTAAATGGTTTTAGATATCATTTCGAGGTCGTCATAATCGGGTTGGTCGTGAATCCTTCAGTCTAGTATCTGGACGATTCCTTGGATTCCGAATAGATAACAAGATTATATCAATGAAGGCGAAACAGAAAGAGACTTCAGTTTGGTCTTACTTCTACTTCTTGTAAACCCCTTTAACAGTTTAATTGACAATTTAATTCGAAATTTCGGTTGATTTTTAGAATTGTTGTTTTCAATGAGACATTGATAAGATTGGATTTTATTTGATGGATGGTTTCACCTGATTTGTTGAAACTGAAGTTTTTGAAAATTTGTTGGAAGGTTTTTTATGTTCATTCAAGAATTGAGGACTGTTTTGCAAATAGAAAATAAAATTATCCGTTTCATTCATTCCTTGATAAAGTGAAAAGGCTATGAAAATGGCAATTAAATTCTCCAATGTATGGATTTTTAATGTTATTATTTTGCAAGTAATTGGACTATAGATAAGGTAATCAGATATTGTTCCGCGGATCTAAGAATGAACAAGGTGAACTTTTCGGATTATTCCCTACCGTTAGAATAGTTATAATTAATTCTTGTTTTCGATTTGTGAACTAACCTTTTAAAGATATTTCTAACTCATTATTATGAATTTGTATTGAATGGTAAATCTAGAATAGAATAAATTCCCGAGCCGTTGTAATTCATCATTCCACAACCATCGTGTATTACAACTGATAAACGGTTGATAGAAACGATTTACATAGAAGATCTTTGCTTCTGTAAAGAGCGATTCGATAAAAATGTTTCCATTCCGAGAATTCAACATATATTTTGGATTTTAATTTAATTTAACCTGAAATCCAAAACTTTTATTTAGGTTTTTCAAGTTGAATAAGGCTTTCCCAAATGTTACATAATAAAATATGTTATGTTAATCAGTTCGTATCAAGACAATAGTCTTCTTGGACAATATCCTCCCGGACAATTAATTTTATTAAAATAACATTGTAGGATTATGTATTTTTTTGCATTTTATTATTATTCATTTTACTTAAAACAAAGAAATCTAGCTAAAGGCGTTGTTTCCTTTGAGTGTGAGAAACGTCAATATTTTAAAAACATGTAATGTTTAAGTTCAAGTTCTTGTAAATCAGGTTGTAGGTCAACTTCATGAGCACACACATGGACCCGATCCAACAAGAAGAGAAGTTCTCACGACAGTGCAAGCAATGAAGACACGAGCTACAGAAACAGAAGAAACACCGCAACAAATCATAACGCAATCAGTGTCAACGATAAGTAGAGATGCTGTAGCAAATTTTCAAACTGTTCACAAGCTAACACGTTATCTACGACACGCTAGACAACGAGCAGATAATCCAATTCCAGTTCCATTATCTGCCGAAGATCTCATTTTACCAGATCAATAAAATACAACTACCGACGATCCTTTTGTTTGATTCCGGTCCATCGGCAAAGAGAATGGTAATCTTCGGAAGTTAAAAAAAACATGAACCTCTTGCAACGTTCTCAACATTGGCTCCTCGATAGTAAATTCAAAACAGCGCCATCAATTTTCTTTCAACTATAAACAATCCGTCCAATCAGGAGTAACATATAGAGTTACTTCAACGATTGATGGCAATTAATGGCAACTTGAATCCAGTTTCAATAATGATCGATTTCGAGCGAGCCATAATCTCGAGTATCCAACACCGCAATCAAAGGGTGCTACTTCCATTTCAGCCAATATATATATATATATATATATATATATACCAATTAACATGGTATTCAACAACGATTCTAGCTTAACTATTTATTCCTCCACAAGATGCGGTTACTGCCTTTGAAGAATTGTCTGGTGAACTACCAGCGGAAGCACGACCTATCGAGACTATTTCGAAGACACCTACATTGGCATACCTCATATATCAGTATACTATACAACAACGACGAAGGCGACGTACATCGCTCTTTGGAAATTATGGTTGGATTATGCATCAAAGATCACAAGATTAACTACCTAGAATGAATAATTCAGTCGAAGGATGGCACAGAATTTTCAAGTCCAACGTTAGTTGCAATCATCCAAATTTCTAAAGTTTCCTAGACTTTATCAAACGCGAAAAGGTATGTATCAAGTCCTAGGCTCGAATCTTCACTGATATAGGAGATTATGGAAATCGGAACACAGTGGCCCATAATCTCGGTTTTTAAATGCCAAAATTTTCAGAACTCAAATTTATTATATTATTTATTTGTATTAGTTCTACTTATTGTATTTTTCTCTACAATTTTGTTATGTTCAATAATAATCAGTTAAAATTTAGATTGTTTTCTTGAAGGAAATTGTCCGAGGAGGATATTTTCATGGGAGCGGGATTTTATCCTAGAATCAATCAGATGGCAAATGTAAAGGTTTAATGGTATCAACATGTTTAATATCAATTCTGAAAAACAGGTTCGAGTTGTGAAGTGTGTACAATGCTTGAAAAATACAATTTTTTTAAAATTTAAAAATATGTCAATAGAGAGATTGGTGCATTTGAATCATACGTGGATTTATATATCGATTGCCTACAGATTGGTAAATGTCCTTCAATAATACTATTAAAATTCTTTTCAATGTATTTTTTTAGAAATTTATTGATTATATTTCATTTATTTTCATTGACAAAAAATAGTATATATCATCAAAAAAAGAAAACAGATCAAATATAACCAAAACTAAAAACTTTTACTGCAATTCAAATTTATTGTTTTGTTTCTATTAGCAATTGCTTAAATTGCACTAACATGAATTTCAATCGACGTGATCTACAAACGTTAATTTATTGATTCTGGAAAAGAGGAATTTGACTTCTTTGGATTTTTACAAAATTGAATTTCCGTCTGGGCTGCGACAGTGTTGATGAAGTTACATACTGTTGAAATATCTCAGTTCAATGAAGTTAAGTTTGATGAGGATGGCGGAGCGCGCTCTGAAAAGTTATCATTGAATATTGATAAAGTCATACTGTATCATACTGTTTTCTTGAATTACAACGCCCAAATCTTTGAAATTAAGTTTGTTCTCACAAGTTTCATTTGTTTAGAAACGAAAAACAAACATTGGAGAAAATTTTCTCAACCTCAAATCGTTAATTAAAGAATCCAGAGTATCTTTACTCAAATTGAGACATCCATAAATCATTCTGATAGCAATCTAGTTGTAAAAATTTTCAATGCTTCAATGATTTCCTTTGGGCTTTTTCAGCGCCAACGGTACTTAAATTAGCTTATCCAATCATAAGTCGTTGTTTTACCTGTGCTTTCGTTATTATAAATTCCTTTAGATTCTTCAGTTATTTTTCTTGATGAAAACTTTTTCAAAACTTAAAATTTATAATACTCAGAAATTCCGAGGACATTGTTGTTCATGGTTGATTGTTGTAATGAAGGAGTCGAAGTTATTTAAACAAGTACTTTCAGGCCGAGTTCTAGTAGTTTTCTGTGTGTAGGTGCGATGCGAATTTGCCGTCGCAAAAATAAAAAAATGTTGTAATAATTTCAATTTTATCCGTTTTTCCCTGATATTATTTTTATTTACATAACGAAATTATTTTGCTTAGGCGGCGGTGCGTTTTCCGGGAACTTTGTAATTTTTTTATATAAATATACTGTGTTGTAAATAGAAGCGGTGGTATGAATATTTCATATTCGTTTTATTAGTCGAAGAAGAAACATTAAAAAAAATTTACAAAGTTTTAGAAATATTTTATTTTTCTTGTTCAAATTGACAAAAAAAGTGCGGTCGTCAACGTTACCTACGCTTAAAACCGGGCCAGAGTACTTTGTTCGTCACACAAAACAATAAATGAGTAATATGTTAACTGTGAAATGTTGATAAAAGATTGTTACATAACAATCTCGAAGTTCGACACTATTATGCAATGGTGTCAAATACATGATATGCGGTCAATATAAATAATTCAATAATAATGTTACGTTTACTGTGAATTGAGATATTAACCATTAACTCAAACCAACGAATTTTAGCACAGAAATAATCTAGTCTGCATTTTATTTATTACAACTACACAATTTAACAATTAAAAACTGATTAATATGGCGACCAGAAAACTTAATTTATAAAGTTTCAAAATTGCATATAAAATTAGAAAATCACATAAAAATTGCATTTTAACACATTGACTGCCAACTACGAGATAACTCGTAGTTAATACATCGGAATTAATCAACATGGCAGTTAAAGTGTTAAAAAACTTAACCCTTAATTGCATTGTGTAGAAAATTTCATACGTACCAGAATTTCACGTTTAGATCGCCTAAAATAAATAAGTGTTGCTTGTGAGCTACAAAGCTGTTTGACGGATTTAGTTCATAAAGTGACCGTTAGGGTGTGCCACAACAATAATAATATATTCATTCAAAGGAACGTTATTTTATTTTATTCAAAATAAATAAAAAAAAATCATGCAATTAAGGGTTAAGCAAAAAAAATTAGATCAGCAGAAAATTTTTATTTTACTCCATTTCAAATTCGAAAAATTCTTTACAGTATTGAAAACATGTAGGCAGAAATATTAGCTTTTATTGCTACGTTTATGTTGCGACGTTTCATGAAGAATAACACACGTGTAAACTGGGAATTTCGATTCGTGGTCCAATTAGATCTATTGCTTTGTTTGCTTTTATTTTACGGCTGCGATTCTTTCAATTCATAATTAAAATACACAATAACTTTATCAGAAAAATCTCGCTTGATTAAGTATTATTTTACTGTTGTCTATCATTACTTCTCTAATTTTTCTATGTAAATTCAACATTTATTGCTACAGTAAGTCTTATACGGTCTACTTGGCTATCTTCGCATGATAATTTTGAGGGAAAAAACACATTTCCCACTAAAGATCCATAGTTTCAATCATTCCCCATTTACGGCAGGACTATCTAAACAACGCTATCCCTTTCTAACAAAAGCGGAATTTTAATTCTGATAAGCTGTCAACACAAAAACAAAAAATGGAAAATAAATCTTTTCATATTTGTTTACCATTTTTTTGTTTTTGTTTTCCTTGGAACTTTAGCACATACATTCTGTTTTCTTTCTAACTATTTCATTTATTTTAAATTATTTTTTATTTTTTTATTTTTCGTCTTTGTTCAATAATCGACAATAATTTTCTCCTTTTTAAAGTTTGTTAATTTCCACTAGATTATTTTTATTTTTTAGACAAATCAGATAGTTAATAATTAATTAATTAAAAATTTAATAAATAATCTTACTTTGATATATCTGGGGAGCCCAATATTTTCCTAATACAGCAATGCATTAATTTGATGGGGAATTTCACCAAAAATAAATAGTGAGGTAGCAACGGCGGCAAAGACAACCTGGCGGCGACTTGGTTCCTCAATCCAAATAGACCTTTCGATTCTCGAAAGGTGTCCGGCTCCCGGGGGTAATTAATCGATTCCATTTCGAACTTCTTTCGTAATAAATCCATTATCGTTTCATCGGAAGCATCGGGAATATCTTCTTGGACAATATGTGACATTGAGGGATTGGAAGACAGTGATGGAGATGAGAATAAAGAGATGTTACAAGGGCGCTAATTGATATTAAAATGAGTGGATTAGAAAGATAATGGTCATACCAAAGACTGAATTGTCGGAAATTCTTGGTTATCATCGAAAACCGGTTTTGCCGTTTGGTAACTGGAATTGCTTGCTTCACTGAGATTTTCTGTATATATTAATTGTTTTCCGTTTTGGGTGTTAATGCAAGTAGGGCAGTTTATTCCATCTTTAACGGCTTCAGCATAACTGTGCATTAATGGCAAAGTATTCTGAACATTAAACTGCAATAGAGCACGATAAGCGATTTGTATAATTTACTTCATCCTTCGTTATAGAGAACAGATTTTTGTATTTGTCTAGCATTTCAGAAACACTGTTGATAGCAGAAGAACAGACCTTTTCCATTCCATATCGGCGTCGATTAATGTCGGCATATGTTTCGAATTTCGATTCATAATCACTGTCAGAAAGATTCTCAAGACTTGAGTCGCTTGTGACGATATTAGTGGAATTTATGTAATCCATAGCCTAAATATTTCAATGGTTGTGATCGTTTAATTATTGGAATTGATATCTACCATGTTTAATGAGTGGCTTCGCAGTCTGTACTTATCAGCGGAATGATTCCTGAAATCGTAAATCACGATAAGACATTCATTGTTTGGGTCCATGTACGAAATGTTTTGAATACTTTTAAATAGTTTGAGCATGTTAAATTGTAATAAATTGATGTTCCAGTATTGTTAAAAAAAATTGTAAACTTTAACATTATTAAAAAGATTTATTTTATAAAATATTGCATTATTATTTTAAAATTTTATTATAGAGATAAAAAATTTTAATTATATAGTAAAATTTTTAAAAATTAATGTAAAAGTATTAAAATATTTATTTATTAGAATATTTAATTAATATAAAAAAATAATTTGCTTAAATTATAAAAATTAATCCACAATATTTTAGTTTTTTTGTGTCTGAAGATGTCAGTTAAAAACTGTCAAAATATATGGTACAGTGAGTGTTTGAATGGGGTTTTTTTATAAAATCGTTGCCAAACTTATTAATAAAATTGCTTCAAGAGTGGTAGAACCTCAGTTTTTTTATAGGAACACCAAAAATTCTTTAGACTCAGAGGAAAATTACAACCAGAGAGCTAACAGTGTAATTGAATGTGAGTAAAAGCACTATTTATACATTACTCAGTGAAAGTGGTATGTTAAAATTATGATCTCACTTCGTACCACATTTTTTAACTACCGAAATGTAAAATCGACATCTGAAATTCTGCGGAGAGAACCTTCAGGTTTTGGACAATGTTGAACAGCGTTTTTTGGATAATATTGTTACCGTGGATGAGACATCACTTGCATATATGTTCCTCAATCTAAGCGGGAATTTGAGAATGGAAACTGTCTTGATAGGTCTGTTTTGAGGAAAATTAGGTCACTAAACGTCACGAAAAAGCACGCGTTAACTGTGTTTTGCGATGCCAATGACATCATTTTGGCTGATTTTACAGAAAGTTGTATTTGAATTAACAGCTTCTATTACTTTAAACAAGGAAGCTCCTAATGAAATGCATTGTGCGTGGGCTTTATTAATTACACGATAACGTTCCCATTCACACAACTGAAATTGTAATGGGAAGAATTGAAAGTTGTGGACTTACTGTGCTTCTCCATTTTCGATACAGTCCGATTTGGCTCCATCGAATTTCTAGTTGTCTAATCATTTCAACAATTTGCCATAAAAGATGTTTTGAAAGACGCAGTCACACATTTTAAGGTCGAAAAGTCTCAGAATTTTTTTTTAAATCGCTTTCTACAACCTAGTTATAATTAATTTGAGAAATAAACAGTATATGACTTCATTATTGTAAATACGAAATATCTTTGCATTCGTTTATTTATATGAGTCGCTAGACTTATGGTGCGCACCACGCATAAAATCGATAAAACAAAGATGTAATTTGAACATGAAGGAATTCATTAGTTTTTGGGGTTTACATAACGTAACATAGAGATCCGGGCAATCAAATATCCAAATACAATTCAAATCCAACTTAAGATTCTCACAATATAGATGTGCTATAGCAATGTCACTTCAAGATACTAATTTACATCAGTGAAATTGAGGGGGAAGTGCTAATTATACTATATTGTCGAGTCATAGTCATTCTTAATCCTGAAATTTAAAATATTTAGCAAAGTCAATTTCACTAGTTACTTATAATAATTGTGATTGCATGAAAAAAAATATTCGAAAATAAGCAATATCCCTAAATTATTCATCACAAAAAGATTATTTAAGCACTTGGACTTGTGAAACATTCTGTATAATATATTTTTTATTAATTAATAAAAGAAAGCGCCAATCCAGCATATATATTATACTACAATAAATTTCGTCAGACTCACTGTCGTCCTCAGGTAGATTCGAACTTGAAACTGTCTCGATTTAAACTGATTTATTCAAACAAATTTCTTCATTGACTTTTTATATTTCAAATATATATCATATTAAAAATTATAAAATCTGTTTTATAAATCTCAATTTTTTAAATTTTTTATTAAATTTTATAAAATCGAAATTTAACAAAATAAATTGAAAAATATTTTTTTCTAGGTTTATTAAAATTTGGTTAAATTTCGATTTTATAAAATTTAATAATCAGTACTCGACACCGCAAAGGAATTATTTATAAAATTATCCCAGGTGAAGATGCTGGAGCTCTTATAATTATTTACATTTGGATTGTGATGACAAATGCAGATTTAATTAATAATTCGGGGAGAATTACAAGATTAGGAACTATGACATTTATTGAAGCACTGCAAGCTGTAGCTGATATTTCTATGATCGATCAATTTGGTGTTGCTTTCTACTCATAATAATAATAATAATAATAATAATAATAATAATAATAATAATAATAATAATAATAATAATAATAATAATAATAATAATTATTATTATAATAATAATAATAATAATAATGTAATTATTAGAAACTAATAACTTGTGAGGCGTTGTTAATAAAATCTTTAAATCCTATAATTAATGTTCAAAATGCTCAGTCTACGGGTATTTTGAATGTATTTAAATAATTGAATGTAAATTGTGTATATTATGTAATTTGTTTGAGATGTTATGTAAAAATAATTTTAAAATTTTATTTGATTGGTAATTTTTGGTTTTTAAAAAATTAATTTACATGTTTATTTTTAAAAAAAATAAAATAATTTTATTTAATTTTAAAATAACTTTTTGGTGATACGATTTGATTATGATAATTATTAGTAAATTTTTTTATATTTTTTATTTAAATTTAGATTTTGTTAATGTCATTTCTAGCCTGAAGACTGATAAACGGTCGAAATATATAGTGAAATGTTATTTTATAGAATATATAGTTTGCGGTTTTCAATTAATAACAATAATAATAATAATAATAATAATTATAATAATAATAATAATAATAATATTAATAATAATAACAATAATAATAATAATAAATATTAATAATAAATAATAATAATAAATATTAATAATAAATAATAATAATAATAAATATTAATAATAAATATTAATAATAAATAATAATAATAAATATTAATAATAATAACAATAAAAATAATAATAATATTAATAAAAAATAATGTCAAATAACCTGGATTCACAATTCGTATCGCCGCACTCAGTGCTATTACTGAATTTCTCCTCAAAATTGAATTCAGTGTTGTCAACAGTGATATTGCTGGAGTTATTTTGGTGATGCCCAATGATGACAAAGTTGTTTAATGCATTTCCGTAAATGCCAACTAATAGGCATATTTGTCGAGTCTTCCAATTTAGCCATTGGCAACAGTTCTGCCATGCTTGCATTGTATCGATATTCTCAGTGATTGTTTGATAATATTCTATGTAATTTGGATTTGCATCAATGATCGAGTTTCTCATCGTAGCTGTTGTCGACCAGAACGAGAGATAATAGTAATATCTTCCCATCAGATCCGACAATTGTTTGTGGGCATTTTTGATTTTTGTCAAATATGGCTTCGATATTGCATAGCTGAATGGGGACAAGATATGGAATATTTTCACTGTCAAACGTGGCAATTAAAAAAAAATAGTAAAAGAAATATACAAATTGTGAGTGATTCAAAATTGAGCAGGAGTTCCAAAATTGTGGTTCACAGTCTGACTTGAGGAGGGTCGATAAAAATTTTAATATACAATTTATTTTGGCTAATATTATGCTGTGTCACGGGCTAATAACTGTTATTTATGCTTCAACAAGAAATACAGGCGTCCCTTGTATAACACGGTTAATTCGTTCCGTGCTATATCGAAACCGTGTTATACGAAACACGATATACCGTGTAGTATCTAGACCTTGTATTGTGTTATATCAAAACCGTGTCATACGAAACCTTGAAATAATATAAATAAAGGCAATGAGTATCGTGTTATATCGAAATCAAGGCTTAAAATGTAAAATTTTATGATAGCTGAAATTTCGTTCTAAATACTACATAAATGAAAAAGTTAGCTTCAAGTTTTTATTAAAAAAAATAACACTATAATGAAAAACAAAAATTAAAAATGCAACAAAAAAATAATCAAAAAATAATAATTATATTATAAAACAAATAGAAACAGCTTATTATGATCTAAAATTTAATTTTCTTCATCACTCTCATCAAAAATTACAGCTAATCTAATTTTTTCTCAGGATTGGTTCAAACTCCTCTTCACTAGTTATTTCTCCATCATTACAAATGTTATCGGAATAGATGAAATTACCTGCCTAATGCGATCTTGCAATTCTTTCAGAATTTCTCTATTAAGAGCTAAAAAACTTTGTAATTCTCTTTTAAATTTTCCACTTCGTACTACTGAGGGATATTTTCCAACGAAAAAAATTTCTAATTTTTTAGCTAAATCTATCTTTCTTGCAGATCAATTAAATTTAAATTGGGAACCGTTGTAATATTACAAAAGTTTTCAACATCGTGTTATATCAACATCATGCCATACTAATCTCAAATCCTGTGACATGTAATATCGAAACCGTGTTTTACAAGCACCGTGTTAAACGAGGGACGCGTGCATATATATATTCATTTTTTTATTTTATTGCATTTAATCTTGTTTTCTATTCAGGTGGTTTACAAAAATAAAAGTTTTGGAACCTGTGATTTAGGGCCTTGAAATAAAATATATTGTTTAATTTATTTTCATTACAAATGTATTAATTTAGTTTTCTTATTAAGCCCATTTTTATTAATATTTTCTACAAAATTTGACTATGAATCAGATTTTGTAAAAAATATTATGTCATTTATAAAGAAATCATAGGTGAAAAACAAAAAAAGCCCATTTTTATTAATTTAATAATATTTCTTTCTATCGATTTTCTATATTTTCAAATGTTTACATTTATTTATTGTATAGTAATTGGATATTCAATTGATTAAAATATACAATTAAAAAATATAATGATTATTTTAAGTTTTGATTTTAGGCAAATCTGTGATCGTTTCTGTTAGTTCTTGTAATAAATTTGGATTAAAGACAAAAATGTAAATAAATAAAAAGCTAACATTTTTTCTTTTGGCAATTCACAATCCTCAACATCAACATCTTCGACCTTAAACTGCATTAACTCCTTTAAAATCGACACAGTTTTATCTTTCATTTTTTTAATTCGATCATCCTTTCGGCTCTTTACCCGATGTTGGAGCTCCAACCAGAACGCCTCTCTGCAGAATAACGGATAACAGCTCTCAGTTTTATCGGAATTATATCGCCGTTTTTCAAGGAAACATTGCCGCCTTGTGTACGCTTCATTGCTGCGATTGGACTCGATTTTTGATGGCATATTTAAGTCGATGAGTTTACTGAGTAATTTAATGTACTTAACCCGCTCATTTTTATCGGAATCGTCGGAATCTGTCGCTCCGTCTAGAGTCGAGATAGATATTAGGATTTTTTTTGTTCAAATAATTTCTACGATATAAATTAATAAGAAGTCTATCTAAACCGAGGAAGCAATGAAATGGATCGCGCTTGACAAAACTGAAATGAAGAAATGCTTCATTACCAATTTTTTTCTTCAGTCAAAAGCACTTGAGATTTTATTCGGAATTATTTCACATTCAAACTAGAATTTTCACTTACTATTTTACTGAGCATTTCACCTGTTTCAGCAAAAGGGTTCAGTGGGACAGAATGACGGCATAAATCTATTTTACTATGAAAAATAACACATGTGATTGTGTCTAAAAGTACAATACAGGGTTTTTCTAAATGTTTCATCCAATTTGTCAAAAAGTTTAATCAATAAATTTACAATTTTTAATAAAACCAAAATAATTCAAAAAAAAATAATAAATAACATAAAGGTACGAGGCATACTAAACAATTCAGTCATTTCCTCTTCCTAATAACTCTTGCATATGGGAGAAAAAATTCAGACAGTGATCTTCAGTTATTTCACGGTGCGTATTCGTATTTTATCTGGATGATTAAACTTTATGACAAAGAGGATGAAACATTTAGAAAAACTATAAGCATTGGGGACATTTTTTATTACTGTTATTATATTAGTTGATGTCTTCTCATGCCAATTTGGAGCTAATTAGATAGGAGTAAAAATATACTTTCAAGTGGGCATAGAAAGAATCTCGATCAAATACATATCAAAGGTTAAAGTAGATGAAGAAATGTACAGAATTGAGAAATTACAAAAATGATGTCGAATATTGGAGATTTGTAGATACAAGTAGCCCTCGCATAACGCGGTCTTGAAGATTTCAGATTTGAACTTTACATTTATTAAACTTTTAAAAATAGAATATTTTATACGGAGCTCTATGGTTAACTCAACCTGAGTTATGGCACAATGGTTAGTTAGTCCCGTACCTTTTTTGTAAAGTAAATGTCAATAAAGGCTCTTTTCTCTGTGATTAATGAACGAGACAATATTTTCATATAGTAAGTCTTTAATAACGCGGTATTTAAATGGAATCTAAGCTGTCGGGAGAAAAATCGTGAGTATTTATTTTGCATGAATGTGGTGGTCAAGCGATTCTTCCTAAGGTAAATGACTCAAAATCAAATAGTTCTCATGAAAAGTTAATCATTTCATTTATTTTAAACATCATTTGTTTTAATCATGTTTTCTTCATTTTTTGCAGATATTGCTAACCAACGTTGTTTGTGATTTTGTTGTCAGCTGCTAGGAAAGAATAATATATTACACGGATAAAAAAAGATAACAAAATATCGTTACAATATAAAATGTGTTTCTAGCAATATATATTCTAAAAATAAACTCAATATTAATAAGCAAATTAGTTTTAATTTTTGATTTGTCTGACTGTTTGTTTGACAATGTCAACTGGTGTAGTACATCATTTATACTTTACAGGCTAGGCGAGAAGGTATATTAGTGTGTCAACTTTGTAAGCCTCGAGGGCATAGAAAAGTATGGTCACAAGTATTCAGATGTGAAAAAAATGTTATCTGAAATGATAATGTCTTTCATCAAGGGACAGTCAGAGTACCTCCAGCAAAAATATTAACTCGGAAATCGTGGGAAACCAAAATTTTGGAAGATTTCTGTTTCATTAATTGACTGAAAGTAAAAACCTGCATATGTAAATAAGGGATTCCCTGGGTCTAACACTCAGTAAATTGCGAATTCATTGCAAAATAATCAGCTTTTTGATATAATTCACTAGTTTGGAAAACAGAAATTAAGAAATAAAACAATAAAATCTTTCAAATAACTTTCCCAATATGTAATTGTGATTTATTTTAAGTTCAAATTGTTTGTTAGATTATTGTGAAGATGCTTGGAACGAAAGGTATCTTGTTTTTATAATATAAATGTAAATTCTATGACAATTCTCTCTGAAAACAAATTATACCATCGAAGGTTTCTGAGTGCTATTCTATTAGGTAAATTCATTTAAACTGTTTCTTTAACAAAAATTATCAAGATTTCATTAATAATAGCTGGTATTTTATATTTTCTAAATTTTGTTTTTAATAGATTTTTTTTATTTTTAATTTTCTTTTCTTATTTTTTATTTTCTAAATTTCTTATTTTCTAGATTTTTTTTCAAAAACTTTTTTATTTTCTTATTTATTTTTCTAAATTTTTTACAAAATTTCTTTCCTTATTTTTTATTTTCAAAAATTATTATTTTCTAGATTTCTTTTTTATGATTTCTTTTTTAAAATTCTTTTTCTAATTTTTTTTTATTAGATTTTTTAAAAAATTTTTTTTTATTTTTTACAAAATTTCTTTTCTTATTTTCAAAAATCATTATTTTCTATATTTCTTTTTTAAATTTCCATTTCTAAATTTTTTTATTATTTTTTTTTAAAATTTTTTAAAATTATTTTTATTAGTTTTTTTTAATTTTAATTTTTAATTTTATTTCTAAATTTTTTTCAATTAAAATTTTTTTTATAAAGGTGGAAATTAATATGAGGAAAGAAATTAATATGCTATGATTTTAGTATTTTATGTAACAATTTCAATTCGGATTCTGAAAACTGCAGTTCAACATTACGATTACATCAAACTTATATTTACAAGGGTCACCGCCACACGGCGGTCCTATGGACGTATTAAACATAACGCAGCAAGCGTTCATGTGCAAAAAAACATTTTTAAATTATATCAATTTCAAAATTGAAAATATAAATAAAATTAAGTAAAAATTAATTCATTTAATTTACGAAATGATTAAAAATAAATAAAACCAGAATTGTATAAGATCACCTCTAATTCTGATAATCAAAATATTCAGCAATGAATTAAAGTAAAAGAATTAAATTCAATTTAATGCTCAACAAAATTTTGAATTACCTTTTGAAATTTTGTTAATTTCACTTGTTAAATTACTAGCAACTGAGGCATTTTCATTGAAATTATCATTTAGATTTAAATTTAATAAATCGGCATTTATATTTATCGTTGGTAAATCATTGTTTAATAACTGTTCATTACTATCAATATTTTGGTTATTATTATTATTATTAATATTATTATTCCTTGATTCGATTTGTTCGATTTGACTTGATTTATTACTACGTTCGAATTCACGAACTTTAGTACTCAGTTTTTTCGTTCGAATTATACGATTTGTATTTTTTAAAGATATTTTGGCTTTGTCATTAGATTTGTAATATTCCTTTTTACCACTGTTAACTTTTAAAAATACATATATTAAATAGCAAAACATAAGTTCCACATACCTCTATTTCTTTTCCACTTTTTCTTAGTGTGAGCAACTTTAACAAGCTCATCTGAACAGTCCTCAAAATCTGAACTGCATGAAGACATAATCTATGTAATTATGTCATATTATAATTTATTGATATTATTTACCGTATTAAATAATTGTGAAAACTATGCAGAATGATAATATATATATACAGAAAAAATTCAAAACCCTTTTTGAATAAATTGTATATAATATTTTTTTGATTTATATATATATTATATTAATTATAAGATTACAAACATTTGCTAGTTTAAAATAAATTAATGAATTTTCAAATAAAATAGATATTTTTAAACAAAGCATTATACAGAACTTTTTTAAATAGTAAGAATTCAGAAATCTTAAATGAAGATAAAAGTAATAAAATTTAAAATTAAATTCTTCAGAATTCTATATAGAAATGCTATGTATTTTGTTGTTAAATATTTAGTTTGTATGTTCACTTATATTGTAAGTACAGATTTTCAAATTCTACTTTTGCACATTTCATGTTATTAACATGTTGGGCCTGAACACAAATGGCCTTGAGAATCGTTTAAATGAATCGGTAATACACACGCAAATACAACATGCAGATTTAAAATCAGACCCATAAAACACCAACTAACCATGCTAAAATATGAGAAAGAAAACAATTAAATATAAAATCAAGAAACACAAAAATAAATCAAAATAATAACAAAGTGCAACAAGATCTGCACGAAATAAACATAATAATAACATGAGAACACCAAAATTTGACCGAAAGTTGACAAATTACTAAAAAATGGAAAAATCCATAAAAATGGAACAAAAATCAAATAATTTGAATTGGAAACAATTCAATTAAAAAATTAAAAAATAAAATTGTCAAATTAAATTACAAAATAATAAAATTAAGAATAGAATATACTAGAAAATTACAAGGTCAAATTTTGTTTTACTAAATCAAATTTAACACGCAAGGTTAGGGTCGTACAATAGATATATATACCGATTCATTTTCACATAATTTTAATCAGTTTTTGAAGAACTTGAATCAGTTAAATCTGAAGATTAGTCTTGACCAGTAGAAAGCCAGAATTTTTAAATGCGAGTGGAGGAATGCTCGAAAACTCTCTCCACGTCGCATCCTTGCTACCTTGTGTGAGCTCTGCTTGGGCGACGGCATGGGGAGAGAGTTATGATGTTATTATGATTAATGAAACTATGACAACTATGGTATATTATATGGCAATAAGCATGACTAATCTGAAAACAAATTTTTGTTCGTCGAAATTTTTCCGGCCCACAGCCGACACATCACTGCAAGAAAATAAAATAGACATACCCCTATCGAATCGTGTAAGTGCGGTGTAAGTCCGCCAATGATTCGTGCCCGTGAAGGCCACGGTGTGAGAACGCAGTAGCTGAAACGTAAATTATTATTCCATATAAGGGAAATGGGCTGAAAGGGGAATAGTCTTTTGGCTATTTCGTCGTCACTCAATTCCTATAAAATCGACCTAAATTCATATCTACAAAACGGCTAAAAATCATAACACTGAGTAGTCAAGTGGGCACTCATAAATTATTAATATCGACATAATTTTTCCTAAGGTCAACCAAGGGAAGGTAACGGGGAATTCATTCGAAAAATCGTTGATGTGTCGATAACTCTTAATAACTGAAAAATTGAAAAATCAATTGACTTAAATTGCAGAACTCAGAGAGTCATTTTTGTAATATAACAAACTCACAGCAACATGAACCTCGACTATTAAAGAGAGAAATTAAATTTCCGACTCAAAATAAAATGATCATGTAAATCTAATTAACGCCCTAACGATAATCACCCTTGTTCCAAACTGAAAGCTATTTAATAGACAGGGATAAATATGAAACATATTGACTACATTACGGATAAAAGATGACATTAATAATGATCAAATGTTCCTTCGAAAAATTATATTGATTAAATTGTAAATAAACATATTGATAGGTAAACTAACGAATAATTAATCTCGATAATCTGTTTGATTCTTATTTTTTGGTGCTAAATTCAAATGATCGATACAATTCCGATAATATAGTCACCCTAAGGATGAAGACGAAGATGACAATTTTAATTATCATTAAAAATGAATCAATATGAGTCCACATTACCCATACACAATTATGCGCTTGCTAGAACAGCACACCGGAAGCAGTTAGTTGTTAACTGATAATATAAATCTAAATATTATAGAAAAGGAATAAGGAAATTTCTTTTTTTTTCAAGAACAATCAAATTATCAAAGTAAAAAATGTCTTCATGTAAGCTGTGTCCTTGAAAAGAGAGAAATTCGTGGTCCGCGTAGTTGACTGAACGGAATTCATCGGCGAATGTGAGCCATAGCCAGTGGTTCTCGAGATTTCCCTGACTTTAAGAAATAAATATAGTTTTATTGATCCTCTCACTTACGTATTACTCGCAAAAAAAATCTATTCCCAGTATTAATACAGATTGATAGTGCGATTCATAAGGTCCACTAACGAGGAATCCATTTGTCACGAGAGTTTCCACATAAAATTGCCCATCAAGTCCAAAGTAACCATCTTCAAGCGAGACTCCCTAGAAAATAATAAATCCATGATACGAAAAAATTTGGCCGACACCAAATTAAAATGACTCCTAGAAATCAGTTCACCGATAAAAATCCCAGCCGATCTAATTGACATTTAGGAGAAATGCCAATCGATAACTGGGAAATATTCCGAATGTAATATCACCAGTAGGCAGATCGACTGCTAAATTCTTACCCAAATGCTCCTGCGTGTGTACATACCTGGTTACATAAACATTACATCACACTCTAAGAAAATGCATGCCTTAGTAATTTCAACTCCTATCGATAGAATGTTACCAAATCAACCTAGCTATTTAGAAATTCGTCGACACGATTACTGTGAGGGCGAGCCGTAAATCGACCGTAACAGACACATCTCTCATCCGGGTCAAAGACTAGAAATAGCCGTGCCGGTATAAATAAATTGATCATCGGATAGTATTTTTCGATAACTTGTTAGCATTATGAAACCAAATTACGGACATACAACCCGCAGAGACCCAATCCGAGCACCAAGAACCATCGAAGAGGAAGATATTGGGGACAGCAGATTCCAAATCGAGATGGTAAATTTTCAACATAACACTTACTTATTTATTAATTTCACGAGATCTAGCCACAACGTTGTTATTCCAATAGAAGTACGCGAGCTCCAGAGGTACCGTGGACCATGATTAACCCGAAGACCTGCATTATCTAATAAAATTTATGATCCATTATGTGTTTCAAGGATTCACAAAAAATTAAATTTCGACTAATTTTGACCAACCACTCCCAACCAGATAGCGTCGATAATGAACCAATTAGGAATTTTACTCCTAAAATCTATGGTCTAATCCCAATGAAACCCATACATAGAGGGGAGCCGTAGGTCTCAACTCTCGCAGATTTTTCGGAGTCCGAGTCAGCGACTTGACTAAAATAAGTTAAATTATTTGTATAATCCTTAGTAATGTCACCATTGTCATAATTCAATTTTCCTTGTATTCTTCATTATAATAAAATAAGAAATAATATGGAGTTACCATATGGTCGCTTTAATCTCAAATAATTTTTCATTCATGTTCATGACGTCGAATATAGAAATAACTACTGATTAAACGATATATGGCTCTAAAGATTCGTCTGTATCGGAATTATTACCTTAGATATAGTACAAACCCTTTCTGAGTAACCTTTTTAATCGAGCACGCGTAAACAGTGAATTCGGATTAACCACCTACTCTAAAAGGATATTACAAGATCATGTGAGTTGTTTAGCGGTCAAAATCACTGTCAATAACTTATTCATACTTTATGGTTAATATATTCGAAAGTCAAGATAACCATTCACCTATGCCGCGCCAATTTAGGATTAACAGTTAGCGATTATTTATCTCGATCTTACGACTTTCGTCATTGGGTCATTTAATGTTCCTGAATTGTCATAAAAACCTAAAGTTTAAGTATAGTAAATTAAATTCAGATTTTGTTGGTAGAAGGAGTAAATATTTAATGAATAAAAGAAGCGAGTAGTAAGCCTATTATAAGCTCACTCACTCTTAGTTACCGATAGCGAGTAAAAGGGTTGATATTCAATTTTAGACGGTGGACAGTCGATGTAAGCAGCCAAATATCGTTCAGGAAATATGTTTTATCACTCGCAGGTGAGTATGAGGGTATCCTATATATGGACACCCTAGAGAAAAGGTAGGCTCCAATATATAATGTCGGCAATATCGAATCAATGAGCAATATAAAATAGTTATTGTTTATCATAGACGCTACAAGTACCTTACATCATTTTATAAATCGGTAAAACCAAATTTTGCTAAATTCTAGTTTTAATCATATTTATTATTAATTAATCAATTTATGTATATTGATTATGAACGTGAAACAACTCCAATTCTAAAATATTTATAATAGAGCTAGTATTTACCTCGTTACCATCAAAAACATATGCAAAAGGCGAGAGATGGAACCAACACGAAACCGCCGAGTATCTACCGAGTAAATGAACGATCTTACAACTAAGGCCACCATAATGACGCAAGGCCCGTCGGGCCAATTAAGATGGGCACATAACATTCAGGAAATGCAAACATACGGCGACTAACCCATGAGTGAATTACCCGGTAAATTACGTACAACCCTACGTACCCGCCTGTAACTCGGCCACCAAGATATGTAAGTTCCATGAATCCACCAGACCATATCTGACCAAAACCCAAAGCCCCTCATCAACTGACCCTTGACGGCCTACCAGGCCAGGCCTAACATTAATACCTATTTATTTGTTTTAGATGATTCATGGATCGACGTATCCCGCGTCACGCTTCGATTCCCGGCACACGCGGCCACCCGGTGTCGCCAAGCGATGTGGGATGCGGGATTCTCGATCTCGTCGGTCAGAGAATCCCGGAGGGAAGGCCAAACGGACTGCGACGACACCGACCTTCCCTTCGTCGCGATCAAACGTGAACCCGGCCGCAACATCTATTAGCTCGCCTCGAAAAGCACAAAAGAGAAACGGATCGGTAAGTAGACAAGGCCAGACGGTACCTGGCACAGGTGAATGCTGACATTGCTGAGGGCAAATACCCAGCACGGACGGGTATACCCCGAGATACAATGTCTCCTATGAGCTGGACGACCCGCGACTATGTGGTTGGACTAAGGTTATGAACGTGGTGGTTCCGCGGGAAATTCTTCCCTGCGAACTACGAGGCGAAGAAAGGCGTCCGGACGAACAACACGATCATTCCTACACTCGTAACCGGCCAGGCAGAAGATCTAACCAAATCTACCCTAGATTCAATAGCCACTGATTTTCCTTTGTTTGTAATAAATGTTTAATGTTAGTTGTTCAATGATATTGCTGTCTCGATTTTATTAATACTTCATGAGGAAATGCATGGTTAAAAGACATAGATTCCGTCCGCCAACGCCATATAAGGTACAGACAGGGACGCGATGAATTAAAACGTGTAATAATGGTTAAGGAGTTTATTGAGTGTTCTTCTTCATTTAGATATGAGCTCGAATCAACTATTATTACAGGAACTCCACGCAGCACGTATGAATAATAAGGACTTACAACGTCAATTGGCTCAGTTGAATAAAGAAATCCAGCAGACCAAAGCCACCTGGATCAAGCCAGAAAGAGCAAAAAGAATTTATCAAAAGATGACAGCGGCACAACGAGGGTGGGCTGAAGAGAAGCAGCTCACCCAATTGCAAAAGATCCAAATACGCGGCCTTGAAGTAGCGTTATCGGCGTGCCAGAAGGGCAACGCGGTAACCTACCCGCTCGTTTTTGCACCTGCCCAACTAGCGTACAGAAAAGCGACGTCCGTCACAGTGCCAACAACCAAAGTTCCCAAACACAGGCCGGGAAAGTCGGAACGTGAGAAACACCGCGCTGCAAAGGCACAAGGACAATAATTCGAAATAGTTTTAGTGATATTCAATAAATGTTTCGCTTAAATTAATTATCTGAGTCTTATTTCAGTAATAACAGAGTAGGATTACAGGGAGTTTACGAACAGTTTTATGGAGAGAGATTTCAAGGAAGGTAAAATTAAGTACACAAGCGAGGGACCAGAGAAAGAAAATCGCACACGTACCTTCTAACGGTAGTACGTTGGACCCAGTTTGGGGTAGGGTCAGAGTAGTTCCTAGGTGGCGCTCACCTTTGGCGTCCTCAAAAACCAATGATTGCATTCCCAACGTTGCTTGGCAACTGGTGATCATTGGAGGTAAGAAAATATTTACATCTGGGGTCAAGGTTATTGAAACCATAAACCCCACATGTAAATTTGGAGGCTCAGCCGGGATTGAAATGAATTCTTAGCCAAACAATCAAAGAAATATTGAAGCATATGTCTAATTATTAAATAGAAAATGTTGGGACGACATTTTGCCAAACCCCGGAGAGATGACAGCTGAACAGATGACAGATGAACAAGAATGAAACTTAATATATGAAACTTAATAAAGAACGATGAAAACGATCAACTTGACTACAAATTAAGAAAATATGTAATGAAATAAATGACTAGCTCACCAATTGTAAATTTGGGGGCTCAGCCGGGATTGAAATGATTTTCTTGTGCAAACGAACGAGATGGTACAGGATACAGGACTATCTTATCAAATAGAAAATGTCGGGACTACATTTTTACCGAACCCCGGGGAGATGAAATAGGTAGAGCTCAACAATTATAAAGAACGATGAAAAACGACCAACCTGACTACAAATTAAGAAAATAAGTAATGAAATAGACGACTAGCCTACCAAGTGTAAATTTGGGGGCTCAGCCAGATAGAGAATAAACAAGAAGAGAGCTTAAGGAATGGAACTCAATGGAACAATGAAAAACGAACGACTCGACTACAAAACTTATAGAATCATCACAAACATTTCATAAATTCACATGACACCAAAATCATAAGTAAACATGCATAACCCTCATAACATTGAACTATCATCGTGAACAGTCCATAAATTCAAGTCGTGAAATCATCATGGACACCTATAATGTGTGTGGTATTGACCTGTCATCGCGAACATTCCATAAATGCATCGGGTAAAATCACTGTGAATACTTCATTCATATTATAAATCACTCGAGCCAACAACCATACACTGGCTGAGAGTTATTGTGGCCAGCTAGAACACTTACCAGCATTAGTTATCGGATAGTACAGCTCACAGCTAAGACGCCCCAACTATGAAAGCAAATGAGACCAAAATAAGACGAGAAAAACAAGTAACCAGAGAGATAACGCACAAACGATAACACAACTCACAAGAAAAACAGATAAATAAACGATATATAATTAAAGGGCAAAAATTGAGATAAATAAAATGGGGAAAGCAGAGAGAGTACGAGTAATAATGAGAATAAACAAGACTTAAATGGGGGGAAAACCAATAAAACTAAGGGGAATAAATAAACGATAATAGGATAAATTAGAGTAAATAATTATAGTATAATAACTAAATTAATTAGCGTTTTATAGATCGAACCAGCCAAAAAAATAATAGTGAAACTGAAGGGCATTTTGGATATTGAGAACGATAACCTAGAGGAGTTAATAAACAAACAAAAATTAATGAAACGAGTTAGAGAAGACATAGCAACGATTTCAAACCTTTACTCTGACGAACTCTGCATATTGATAAAATTGATTGATGTTGACTAGGATGTAACAACTGAAAGAATATATGAGATTCTGTTCATGAGATTAGAAATACCCGAATTCGGCAAAGATTGGAATGCGATGATGAAAAAGGTCGTAACCATCGAAGAGGAGATGGCGCAAATGATGAAAGAGCAGACTAAAGCTTGCCGAGAATGTTATGTGTGTCGAACCAAGGAAGCACGAGTAATAGCGATATCTTGCGGACATCTGAGTTATTGCCAAGAATGCGCACAAGAATCGCATTGTATGCTATGCCAATGGAAAATAAAGGAAATGTTAACAGTGTATTACCCATGAACCGAGTTGTTATTTATGTTATAAAATAAATATGCATTGTTCGTAACTGATTAGTTAGTAAACCAAAGTAAATAAAATGATAATAAATAAAGTAAAACAAATATACGAAAGCCGAATTAGGAAAAAATTAAAAGTACATACACAGAGACACAAAGCGGCGAAATCAAAAAGACCACATGACTGGACGGAAAAATTTCGACAACCGAGCTTCCTAGTGTATGATATTTGTTGTTTATCTATATTATACTGAGTTAAGACGAGGAAAATAATGACCTGAGCTATTAAACTATAGTACGCTCACCCAAGGGAAACCTTGATCAACCCTACTGAGAACGGAAATGGCAGGCTAAATCGCATATGTTAATAAGCAGTCGGCGAGAGATTGATCACCTCTTTTGGGAGGCTTTTTGATGCGATTACCACAAATTTTGATGGGGGAAGTGAAGAGATGAACCGAGAGGTGAAGGAAAATGCGCACGATTTAGACGTTAAAGATACCTAGACATTTTTTCCCTAGCTGGTGGTGAGGCACCAGAGGACAGCGGCGGACTGTCGAGTTCAGGATGTTATCAGCCAAGGGAGTGGTAGCGCTGAACCGTTCGATACACAACCCGGATACCACACCGAGTATCGACCGAATTTTTTTTATGCTGGGTAAGGAGGACACTAAACTGTAGGTGAGATGGGAACTAACCGGTAAATTGTTCATACTCGAAAGATCCTACTAAGGATCAGATCAGGGTAGCCAAATAGAGCTGGAAATCTGACGGGAGCGGACAAATAGTAGATAGAGATATCAAGAATTACCGCGCCCATATATCGCTTCTTTTTCCTTTCACTATTCGGGAAATCAAGTAAACCGTTTTTGGAACTTGGTTGAACGTCTTGGCATTTCCATTCTTTTAGATTCTCCGAGGTACACAACCCGGATCCCACACATAGTACTAAGGGAATGGTATTTTTTATTTACCCAGCGAGGAGTTCGGTACAAAAACCCGGATCCCACACCGATTACCGGATATCAGAATGGCGGTGAGGTAAGCGTAGCCGGTCAAATGCGCTATACAAAAGACGCCATGGATTGAGAGTCAGTGTGAGGCCTCAAGCTTGTCCATCGGGTAAGTCACCCAACAAGTCACTGATGAAACTCAACTCCGATTATATAAATAAGGCTATTGAGAGCCAATAGAGAGAATAGATTATAGAGACCCATAGAGTGCCAGTTGAAATAAGATGCCGAAGGCCCAGAGAGCCAAAGGAAATGATAAAGACCCATAGAATAACAGTTGAAACAATAAATTACCTTAGAGCGCCAGCGATTAAGGATTAAGCAAACGATTTTTAATAAATCTGGGAGACATAAGAAAAATAATTAATAGATTGAATGAAGATATGATTGTAGTGATTTTATTTGATATGATATAGATAATTGATATGACCATATAGATAATTGATACGAGACTGATAGATAATTATTATGAGATATAGATAATTTAAAATAGACTTAAAATGACGGGGGGTGAGTCGGATAAAAATGAACCACAATGGAAAACGCGAACAAGGGATAATAACGTATATAGTATAGTAAACGGAGGAGAAATTGGAATAAAGTATAAAATATTGGAAGTGTTATTTATTTTTAGATCAAACGACAAAGCAGTTTCAGAGCAATAGCAAAGCAATACAAAGCAATACAAAGCAATTTCAGAGCAATCAAAGCAGATGAAGACAGTCGATACATCGAGAGTGATAACTATAAAACACAGTCAAGTAAACGGATAACCATAATCATTGAGGATACAACATATAATACGAGTAGCAAAACGAAAAAGCAAAGAGAAAAGAGCCTATTGGAAGACGACGAAAAAGAAAAGCAATAAGCAACAGAAGTATTCACACAGGAGCATCAACCGTAGCGATAACAGGAACAGAATCAGAAAGCGGATTAAACGAATTCGAATTCAGTAATAGTCAAGAAAGCGAAATAATTAATACAGAGAATCAGTTGGGGACAATAGAATCAGAAAGTGAAGAAGAGAGAGTAAAGAATCAGGAAATCAACACAAACATGACAACTAGCCCAGATCCAAACCCAATGCTAAATAATAATAATACGCCAGTAGGAGAATTTAGAGAAAAATTTAGAGGAGAACCTTTCGATGGCAATCTCAATATATTGGATTCATTTATAAAAGAATTTGAAGTGTACAAAACCATTCGTCATTGGTCGGATCAAAAAGTATATTTGAAAGGGAGCGCACAAGACATATTTGTGGAAGAAGCAAGAGACGTAGAAAAATTAACGACATGGGCAGAGATTAAGGAATTCTTAGTGAAAATATTCGGAATCGAAAAAAAAGGAAATAGGAAGATATTATACTTCCTACATCGGAAACAAAGACGCGACGAGTCCAACGCAGTATACGCGTGCGAACTAAAAAAGTTATGCGAAGAAGCCTTCGCGGACAAAGACGTACCAGAAGATAAAATGGTAGATGTCTTTATAAAAGGGATTAAAAGAGAAGATATACGAGCCAACATCGGATATTTGGCACCTGAAACGTTAGACAATGCAGAAGCAATTGCAAACCGATGTGAATCCCATTTGGGATTGGGATATCAAGTAGCAGCAATGGCCACAGAACCAACAACTCCAATAGCCAACACCAACAGTCAAAGCAACAATGCAAATCCAGCCATAACCCGAACGTAAATAGATATGCACCACATCCAGCGAATGGGACACCGAGCGGAAGATTGTTATCGGAATCACAACTGCCAAAAGTGCGGCAGAGGAAGACATACCGAGAGGGTATGCGGACAATTGGAAAACAGGACATGCTATAATTGTGGCCAGAAAGGACACATCGCAAGAAGATGCAGTGCGAGAAGAGAACCAAACCAACAAAGAATGAACAACCCTACGAGAAACCCACAGATTAACGTAATGCAAGAAATAGACATGTTGCGAGAGACACTTCAACGAATGCCCATGGAATTAAAAGAGATGATGCAACAGATGCCTGCTAATATACAACAACAACGAATTAATGTAATGAGAATCAATGAAGAGATTCAGGAGCGACAAACAAGGGAATATCAAGAGTAGCAACAAGCCGAACGGCAGAGATTACAGACTGAGGAAGCCCAGGAAATCCAGCAAAGATGGGAAAATAGGAAAAAAATTCAGCGAAGAATTAATATGATGAGAATAGAAGCCCCAGAAGAAACCCACATTGCGGAGCAGTGTGTTGAGAACGAAGGGGGAGACGAGATGATAATCAAAGGAGGGACAAACAAATTAAACAAAATGGAAAAGATGGAAGCAATCAAAATATTCATAGAAGAGGAGAAACAAAGACGTCGACAACAAAATGAAGCGACAACGGAGAAATCAGACAAATCAGAAATTCCGGAAACAAGACAAATGGAAACCACAATAGCAGAAGAGCAAAACGACGAAACACTAAAGTATGAAGCACTAGTTTAAAAATAGATAACTTACTCAAAAAAGTGGAGCAAGAAGAAGCGCTAGAACAAAAAAAGGATCAATTAAGAAAGAAAGAAGAAACTCTAAAGCAAGAAAAGGACCAATCAAAAAAGAAGGAACTTATACAGGAATTAGACGAAGGATTAAAGAGAATAGAACAGGAACAAGCGTTGGAACAGAAAATAGAATTATTGGCAAAGAAAGTCCTATCACGAAAAATGGAGGAAGAACAAGAACAAAGATTAGAACTACAGGGAGATAAACGAGAAGCACCAACGCTAAAAGAAAAAGAAGAAAAAAAGGTATCAGAACCCATAATAACGAAAAATCGAATCCAGAGGATACTACTACAAAAATTAGAAGCAAGAATTAGAAGCGAGGAACCGAATTGGAGGGAGGAACAAATTGAAAACAAGATAAAAGAAATATGGTTTCAAACAAAAGGACCAACAAAGACAATGGAGGAAGAAGAACGACCGCATATCAATATGATAAGACGAATACCAGACGATCAAACAGACGAAGACGAAAGCGAAATAAGCAGTCTGGGAGGAGATATATTCCAATCATGTGAAGAAAATAAACCGAATAAAAATGAACTGAAATCAGAAATAGAAGAAATGAAGACGAATGTACCAAGAGAGGATGAAACAGAAATATTAAAAGAAATCAACGAGATAGTAGAAGATGTGGACCGAAACCAGATGTTTATAAACCTTAAGGATACAACAACGTACAGTAGAATAACGAAACTAATTGCGAAAGGATACCAACAAGATAGTGGTATGTTTACAGCATCATGGAAAGATATAATAAAAAGGTGTCAAGAGAACTTGAAAGAATACGATAGAACGGAATATCAAGTGATTATCAACCTTACGGAAATACTAAGGCAAATAATAGCAACAAGAGGTGAAAGTACAAACGAATTATACGAATGGGTAATAGAAAAACTAGGACCCAGCTATAAAAATAGACCTCTGTATTACAAGAGAAGAAAAATAAAGCGAGATATACATCTCGCAGATGCACTAATATGGCCAGACGGAATAAACGTAATAACAATAGATAATGATGAAACCAAAGAAACAGCAATAGAAATATGGCAAAAAATTCAAATGATATACACCAAAGAAGTAAAACCAGGATAAGAAAAAGAAAGACAAAAAATAATGAGGCAGAATCAAATTAAAATGACAGAACAAGCCATAGACCAGGCAAGAAAATATATAAACAGATTATCTTTAACTAGACCAATTTCAATGAAAATGTTTGTAGAAAATGTAAGAGACACAGATATCATGAGATTTGACAACGAGAGAACGGAGGAACTAATAGCCAAATACGGAGAACATCAAAGAGACATGAGAGGAGACGAGCCAATAAAGATAAAAATAAAATTACCCAATGATAGTAGATAGTTATGAGCACACTGGTACATAAAAAATTGCATTATAAAATAAAGGGAGGGGGGGAGGTTATTTACAGATTATTTTCGGATTATCTTGATTACATAATGATGTAATCAAGTTAATTAATTTTGTGTGTATTTTAATTAATTTTTGTATTTTGTATTTTTTTTCGAATTTTTTCCAAATTTTTTGTGTGTATTTTTTGAAATTTTTTTCGAGTTTTTGGCGCGATTTATTTTTTAAATTCAAATTTTTGGAACATTTTTTTATATTCAAATTTTGGTGAATTTTTGAAATAAAATTGAAATATTTTTTTTAAATAAATTTTTTTTCAGTAACACTATAGTCAGGGGGTATTTTTGAAAAAGACTAAAATAAATTGGCTTGAATCGCCTAACGATAAAAAAAAGCATAAAATAAAAATTGGCTCAAATCGCCTAAGATGAACACACTATAGTCAGGAATATTTTTAATTCGTAATAAATAAAACAATGCAATATTTGAACTCAATACTTTCTATAGGTAAATATAGGCATAAAATAAAAATGGCTTGAATCGCCCACTGATAAAAAATTGACAGGGGTATTTTATAGGCTTGTTAAAAAAAACACTTGAAATATTTGTTCACACAATTTTCATAGACAAATTTAGGCTCTAGATAAAAATAATTTAAAATACCTAAAGTAAACTAAGATAAATTAAAGTACATTAGGATACATTAGAGTATATTAAAGTAAATTAAGGTAAATTAAAGGGTCTCAAGTAAATTAAAGTACATAAGAGTATACTAAAGTAAATTTAGATAGATTATAGTAAATTAAAGTACATTAGAATACATTTAAGTATATTAGAGTAAATTAAGGTTCCTCTAGTAAATTAAGATACATTAGAGTACATTAAGGTAAATTAAAGTAAATTAAAGGGTCGAAAGTCAATTTAAGTACATTGGGGTACATTTAAGTAAATTATGGTTCATAAAGTAAATTAAGGTACATCAGAGTAATTTAAAGTACGTTAGAATAAATTTAAGTAAATTAAGGTTCTTAAAGTAATCTAAGGTGCCTAGAGTAAAGTATGGTAAGTTAGGTAAGAATTTTTTAAAATTAAATAGAGTCAACAGTTAAGTTACATAAGAATAATTTTTAAAGCTGAAAATTTTAAAAGCAGTTATAGTAGACAAATTACATAAGGTAAGAATTTTTAAAGTTAAAGAGTCGACAATATTGCATGATAAAATTTATTAAATTAAATTTTTAGTATAGTTTTATCGATCAATTTTTATACATATTTTTAAATGATAAAATTTTTAACATAATTTTACAATGGAATTTTTTTATACATCATTTTTAAAGATGAAATTTTTAGGATAATTTTACAATGGAATTTTTTATACATGATTTTTAAAGATGAAATTTTTAGGATAATTTTACAATGAAATTTTTTATACATATTTTTAAATAATAAAACTTTTAACATAATTTTACAATGGAATTTTTTTATACATCATTTTTAAAGATGAAATTTTTAGTATAATTATATCGATGAATTTTTTATATATAATTTTCAAAGATGAAATTTTTAGGATAATTTTACAATGAAATTTTTATACATGTTTTTAATTGAAAAAATTTTGAATGTAATCTTACAATGAAATTTTTTAGTATAATTTGTACAATGACTTTTTTATACATATTGATAACGATCAAATTTTCAAAGAAATTTTTCAAAAACTTTTTTCAAAGAACTTTATTAAATTAAATTTTTGAGTTTCAGTGGTACATAGTATTGCCTAAGGTAGGTAGTAGTCATTCGCTAGAGCAACCAATCTCCTCCACTCTGCTGCAACCCATCCTTAATAATAATAATAATATTAATAAAATAATAATAATAATAATAATAATAATTGTAATAATAATAATACTTTCAGAAAACATAAAAAGTTAACTTACTTGGTATCAACTTCTGAATGCTGATAACCCATCACACTGAATAATCCATTAATAACTGAACAACAATCACTAGGTACTGTATACAAATAACCGAGTACTGTACAACTCTCTATATACATACTAAGCATTGAATAATTTACTTATTCATTAAAATGTCATATTTAAATGATATCTACTCTTTGAACACCGATATTCAACCAACTTAACTCACTTAAAAAAGAAAATTTTCTCTCAATCATTTCCACTTAAAATACTTGGTTATTCACACACTCACAATATGTTATCAATAACTAGTTACTGAACAAATCAATATCAAAAAATCTTTACTGACCAAGAAATCTTTAAATAAAAGCACATAAAAATTTGAACAATCAAAAGAAATACAATTTTATTAACTTCTCGAATCTTTTATCAATCATTGATGTCTCCAAGTTGTTTGGTTGTTTAGTTACCTGATTGCTATAAAGAAACTATTAATCATTGAAGCTCAATCAATTGTTGTATTTTCTTTACAGTCTTGTATGTGATTTATTGAAATTATTTTGTAAAACTTGATAGTTTTGTTAAAAAACTTTAAAATTTTTCTACTATTTTTGTAATATTTTTAATTGCGTCCAACAATGAACAATTACTAAAAGTTATTTTCAAAGATGAATGCCTATCTTTTCATTTAATTTTCACACGTCCCTAAATAAATTAATTGCTAACTCATCAAATAATTACTTAAATTTATTTTTATAGATTTTCTTTTCACCCCCAACTCTTATTGTTTACTGAATGATAAATTAATTAGTAAGTACAAGTAGTGGTTAATCTAATTGCTAGTGAAAAGAAACTTGATTAGAAAAATATTCTTAAATTGATTTCTCAAAACATATATTACTTTCATTGTACTTGGAATAAATTTTCATATATTTATTGAAAATGATTCGACTCTTTAAATTATTAACTCAAAGATGCTAAAGGTTTGAATAAAACTGATAGAAAAAAAAATTAATATCTACAGCATTACTAAAATCAAATAACTATAATTTCTGATACCATGCTTCAATACATACATAGGTTCTTGTGTACTGATATCACTTACTGAAAACCCAAACTTATAGGAAAAATGTATGTGATTGTCTATTAGTCTTTGTAGAAATTATTTTTATTAAATTGTGGTTAGCTGGTGAATAGAATTTGATTAAAGTAGTGGGAAAGATGTAAATTTTAAATAAATTTGATTAAATTTGTTAGTTCTTTAAATAAAATTTTTTAAAGAAAGCTTCAACATAGTAGCAAATTTTAAAGAGAATAGTACTTATCAATTAAAAATTAAATTAAATTAAATAAGTTGTAAGATAATTGAAAAATTTATTAGATCATTTTTTAAAATTTTATAAGGTTGTTAGGTAATTATTCTAGGTACTTGTTGAATGAAAATTAGTGTATGTTATCGACTGCTCGCAGTATTTAATTCTACAATTTCCGGATAAATAATTATTAAATTCTTGATTCCTGGAAATAATCGTAAATATTTAAATTATTCAGAAAATTGTCAAAAAAAAGCTAAATAATGGGTAACAAAAAAGTTTTAAATACTAGTCAATTTTAGTTTTTAATTTAATTGAGTTACAAATATTTTAATAAAATCAAATAAATAGTTACATGAATCAAATAATTTCTTAGAACTGAAATCTTATCGATATATCCTGATTAACCTTAAATCAATGAAAAAAGTAACAATTTTCCTAAGTATCTTATAAATTCAACCAACTCAATCCCCTTAAAAATACTATAAATTCACCTCTCAACCAATCATTTCTCTTCAAATATCATTTTCACTCCATTATATCAACTATATTCATACTTTTCATAAAAACCTATCAAGTAGATAATATTTACCCTTTGAACACTAATATTCATTCTAGTAAATTCCTTTAAAAATATTATAAATTCCTCGCTTGACCAATCATTTTCCAACAAATAACATTATTTCAAGCCATATTCAATATTTTTCATAAACATCATAACAATACCCATTTCTATAATATTTACCCTTTAAATAACAATATTTAACTAACTCAAACCCCTTAAAAATGACAACAAACTTGTTCTTAATCGACTATTTTTCACTAAAATAAATTCCACTCTTGACCAATCTTTTCCCATCAAATAACACTTTCCCCTACTCTACCAACTATATTCATTTTTTTATAAAACTCACCTATTAAATAACGATACTTAACCGACTCAACACCTTAAAAATATCAACAAATCTGTTGTTAATCGATTATTTCCCTTTAAAAGATCATAAATTCTCTTCTTAGCCAATATTTTTCCCCTAAAATAAAATTTACTCTCAACCAATCATTTCTCTTTAAATGACATTAATCCCAGTTATATTCATTATTTTCATAAAAATTCACCGACATATCGATATTCAACCGAATAAATCTCTTGAAATCACCTTAAAATAAAATTCCTCTCTTGACCAATCGTATCCCCTTAAAAATATTATAAATTCGCCTCTCAACCAATCATTTCTCTTTAAATTACAATAATCCCGACTATATTCATTATTTTCATAAAAACTCACAACATATCGATATTCAAAAGAATAAATTTCTTGAAATCCATACCTAATATGTATTGTTGGGCTCAGAGCCACAATTCAAACAAAAAAAAATAAATAAAAATTAAAAATAGAGAATGAGAGTGAAAATGGTGGAACGAATCACTATACATAAACACGCACCGCATCAAGATATTAAAAATTAATGAAAAACATATTAATTAAAACAAAGTAAAAATATAACAAAATTAAATAAAAACAAATAATTAATAAAAATCATGGAAAAGCAAGACAGCTGCAGAAAGAAACATATTAAAAATAAAATAAACTGCCAAAACCTTGCAAAATAAGGTTTAGAAAAAACATAGGCAGAAGTGGCGACCAGAAAACAAATAAAAAGGGCAAAAATAATATTATCAGAAAACAATAATAAAAATAAAACTCAAAGATAAACTAAATTATATATAGAAAAATAAAGAAAAATATATAAAAAACAATAGAAATAATTTTAAAGTAATTAAATAATTAAAAAGCCCTAAAAATGGCAGAAAATCGCCTATTGGTCGCACACATGCATAAAAATAGTATAAATACAGTGATGAATTTCATTAATTTTTAACTTTCAAAACATTGAACTTTAGAACTTTAAAACACTTTATGCCAATTTTGAAAATCTTGCAAACGTCTATAGTAAGGAATTTTTTTGTAAATTTTTAATTTTATATGTCTACTTTGTAAAATCATTTCATAAAATTAAATGTCTCGTTCACTTCTATGTTAATTAATTATATTCGTATCTATTGTCCGACCCTTAAAATCTTTATATATATCGTATAGCAATAGATGGTCCATGGGACGGATCTCGGCCGGCTAGTGGGTGAAAACCCTTAGTTGAGCTCGTGGGTCATGCCTCGTGGACCCCTCGGCAGTCCGCAGTCGGGTCTGGCGATAATGCACAGGACCGCTACGCAGGGCGCCGTTGTATACTCGGGGCGGCTACTGAAATATGTGGCCGGAACGAGTCGAATTAAAATCAGGGAAGATGCGGCAGCAGAGTTAAGGGGAATTTAGGAATGATCTCAAACTGATCATACGACTCATTTTTCTTTTCGGACTATTTGTAAGAAAATGGGTAGCAGGGTTAAGTATAGGAATAGTCAATTACAATAAGTGCCATGCAAATGAGATCTAAAGGAAGAGAAAACCTAAATTAGTTGAATAGAATGGTATGTTAGAAATACAGCAAGTGTAGCATGTGGGAGTGGTGGCACGTAAAACGCCGAATACCTAACTAGTATAGTTAATTCATGTGCCCCAAATTGAAAAGATGTCAATAGTCTGAACATAAATATCACAATGTTTCAATATCTAAAATCACCTTGATAATGACGATACTACGCAAGCCGATGATAGTCACACATGAATACACTTCAAATATTCAGCTCCGATATTGATTATCAGTCAGTTAAAATATGTCAACCATGATGATAAAAGATAAGCGTAGACTGTAGTATTAAATAACATTGGGCCTAAATCTAATTTGACAATTTTAAACCAAAGGAGACGTTGACATTTAAACACTCGCAAGATTTGTATAAACACCCCGTCCAGAGATCCACGGAATTACAAGTAGAAAATCAATTTGAGTAATAAAATGCATAGAGACGCTAAGGACTTAACCAACTGACAATTATTACTTAAATTATGATGGAAACAAATAAAACGACCATAGCGGACTTAATGATACTTCGTAGACGATTCACAATATCATACCCAGACGTAATAATAATCTAATTTTATAATAATTAGTAATTAAATCAGAATGAAATAAAAAAAATAGTAGTGGTCAACATAATAATAATTAATAGTTGATTTTATAACAACATGCATAAAGGTAATGATAGCGGAGTCAAATAATGATCACAAAGTGAACGGTAAGGAAATAAATAAAATAATGATAATAAGATTACTAATGAGTAGTAGGATGTGTCACATCCAGCACATGTCACATCCAGCACAGTACCCCCTCCCCCCCCGGCTGAGAGAAAATTTTTCTAAGTCCAAAAGACAAAGACCATGACTCATTCAAGGTCATTGAAACAAAGACCATGACTCATTCAAGGTCATTGGATGACTCATCATATTTTTTCAAGGTCATTTAAACAAAGACCATGACTCATTCAAGGTCATTGGATGACTCATCATATTTTTCAAGGTCATTTAAACAAAGACCATGACTCATTCAAGGTCATTGGATGACTCATCAAAAATTTTCAAGGTCATTCAAAAGTAGGTCAAGGTCATTCAAAAGTAGGTCAAGGTCATTGGATGACTCATCATATTTTATAATATTTTTAATTTTAAACAAAGACCATGACTTATTCAAGGTCATTGGATGACTCATCATATTTTATAATATTTTTAATTTTAAACAAAGACCATGACTCATTCAAGGTCATTGGATGACTCATCATATTTTATAATATTTTTAATTTTAAACAAAGACCATGACTCATTCAAGGTCATTGGATGACTCATCAAATTTTATAATATATATTTTTAATTTAATTTATATTTATTTAATATA
>CM039681.1:91478503-91486003 GCA_022537955.1 Schmidtea mediterranea | reverse complement strand
TTTTAAGAAAATATGTGCAAATAAATATCAAAACTAATTATGGCTCAAATGTGTGTGTTAAACCATCGATATGTTACAGTGTTTATGGAAAAACTTTAATGAAAATATGTGTTATTTTCAACAATTTATGAAATATTTATTTTATGGCTAATAATGTGTATGTGTTAAATCATAAAAATAGTTCAATATTTATGTAAAGTTTGAGATTGTTAAGAAAATGTATATAATTTATGATACACACGTGTTTTGATTGAAATATGTGTGTTTGTTTTACCGATATAAGAAAAACTATGGACAATTTTTAAGAAAATACACGTAATTTATGATTATCATGGGATTAGAATTTGATTAAAGTTGTGAGAAAGTTGTTAAATTTGAGATAAAACTGATTAATTTGTAAATAATGTTATTACTTTGAAGAAATTTTAAAATAATACCTTCAGCAAATTGGTAAGAAAATAGTAGTTATTGAGTAATACTTATTAAATTACCAAAGTTTTATAATTTTTGACAAGTCTTGATAGATCTTTAATAAAATTTGTTAGTACTTTGAATACGAATTTAAAAAAAAAAAGTTTCAACACAGTAGCAAATCGTAAAGAAACTAGTACTTATCAGTTAATTAAATTAACTAAGTTGTAAAATAATTGAAAAATTTGTTAGATTTTTTAAAATTTTAAGATTGTTAGGTAATTGTTCTAGGTACTTGTTGAATAAAAATTAATGTATTTTATCAACAGCTCATAGTTTTTAATCGTACAATTTCTCTTCATTCCTGGAAATAATCGTAAATATTTAAATTATTCAGAAATTGTCAATAACAACATAAATAATAGGTAACCAAATATTTTTTAAATACTAGTCAATTTTAGTTTTTAATTTAATTACAAATATAATAATAAAATCAAATAAATACTTGAATACATGAATCGAACAATTTCTTAGAACTGAACACGTATCGTATATTTTATTCAGATTCCAATAATATCATTAAAATTAACCAAAATCTTATTTTTATATTTTGAAAACCGTTAAGTCAATGAAAATGTATCGATTTCACTAAGTATCCATCTTTTGACATTGATATATAACCGAATAAATCCTCTTAAATAAATTCCTCCTCTTGACCTATTGTTTCCCCTTAAAATAAAAAAAAATCGACTCTCAACCAATCATTCCTCTTCAAATGTCATTTTTCACTCCATTATACCAACTATATTCATAATTTTTATAAAAGCCTATCAAGTAGATAATATTTACCTTTTGAATACCAATATTCATTCCAGTAAATTTCTTTAGAAATATTATAAATTACTCTCTTGACCAATCATTTTCCATCAAATAACAATATTTCCAGCCATATTCAATATTTTTCATAAAAACAAAATCATAAAAATACTAATTTAGATAATATTTACCCCTTAAAATAACAATATTTAACCAACCCAACCCCTTAAAAATGACAACAAACTTGTTAATTGACTATTTCTCACTAAACTAAATTCCACTCTAGACCAATCATTTCCCATCAAATAACACTTACTCTTACCCTACCAACTATATTCATTATTTTTTATAGAAATCACCCTTTAAATAACGATATTTAACCGACTCAGTACCTTAAAAATATCAACAAATCTGTTCTTAATCGATTATTTCCCCTTAAAATATTATAAATTTTGTTCTTAGCCAATTTTTTCTCACTAAATAAAATAAAATTCTCTTTAAATGACATTAATCTAAGCTATATTCATTATTTTCATAAAAAATCACCGACTTATATCGATATTCAACCGAATAAATTTCTTGAAATCCCTTAAAATAGAATTCATCTCGTGACCAATCCTTTCCCCTTAAAAGATCATAAATTCTCTTCTTAACAAATCATTTCTCTTTAAATGACAATATTTCCACTCTCTCAAAAGATTTACACACATATTGATATCTATCTGAACAAATCCCCCTAAAAATATTATAAATTCCTCCTCTATATTCTCCATTTAGAAAATATTTACCTTTGAACACAGATATTCAACCAACTTAACCCTTAAAATATCAACAAACTTGTTCTTAATCGATTATTTCCTTAAAATATCATAAAATTTACTCTTAACCAATCATTTCCATTGAAATAACATTTCCCCCAACTGCACCAATAATATACATATTTTTAAAAACCTACAAGGTAAAATTTCTTTAGAAATCTATGTTTAACCGACTCTACTCCTTAAAAATTCATCATTCGAATCATATTTACTATATGTATTCAACCAATCAAATTCCCTTAAAATTATCATAAAAATTTGAATTTTACCAATAAAAATAAATTTTCTTTAAAGTATTACAAAATTGTTATCATCATTTTCCATCGAAAATCACCACAATTTTGTTCTGGCAACAATTTCAAGCAATTAAAAAATTCATCAAAATGACTAAAATCGAATAAAGTCTATGTTTCCCACATAAATTAAATTATTGTAAAATATATATCATATTGCTCATTAAAATTAATCAGTAAATCAAGTATAAATTCAATAAAAATTACCAGTCAACCATTAGAGATATATCAATGATTTTCATAACTATACTGATAACCACACTGAGCATCCCCTTAAAATTCTCTAAATTATACTACTTTTGTGATTGATATCCATGAAATCAATATTAGATTTGAAAATGAAAGTAATTATTGACCCCTTTATTTACACTGTAAAATCAATTAAAATTTTAGGTTTCACTAAAATATTTTTAAAAATTAACTGATTTAATCAACTATTTAAATAGAACATAAAATTATAATTAAAATATCATTTACTATTCAAAATCTATCAGTCAAATTGGATTCTAATTGGTAAATAATTATCTTAAATAGATGTTTCATAAACATTTTGATCCTAAATTTATTTATTTATTTATTTATTTTTATTTAAAATAATCCTAAAATCAAGTCTAATCTAATAAATTAGGAAGAAATTAATTGTTTCTAAAATTATAGATTTACCCTAATTTCTTCAATAATTTCATTAAAAACATAATCAAACCTTAATCCATTAAAATTCAAAGAAAACCATAAAATTCACAAGATGATTAAAATTTACTAAAATAAATACCTCGTAAAACTAGATATTACTTAAATTATAATAAAATTTCCCTAAAAGCTCTAATTGATTTACATAGCCTAAAATTATTTTATTTTGTCGAGTACAACCTAATCTATTGAAAGATGTAATTTATTTAGTTAAATTTTCATTGAAAATAACAAGTCAACAAATGGAATTTTAATTAGTAAAGATTATATTCTATAAAGAAAATTTTCAGTGAAGAAGTAATATTGGTGAGATAGTACATTAAGTGACTAAAATCGTTGAAATTACTGAAAACAGTGGGATAGCTAAAGATATCTACTAAATAGATGAAATATCAATTGATATCTTAATAACTTACAAGGGTAATATACTTTGAATGGAGAAAATATACATCGAAGAGAAAAATATTCGTTGACGAGGAAAAAACATTCATTGAATAAGGAAAACATTAATTGAAGAGAGAAATATTCATTAAAGAGGAAAGCAATCATTAAAGTGAGAAAATATGAATTGAAGCTAACAAATATTCAGTGAATCGAGAATTGCTTATAATAAATTAGTCGGTAAAATTTCTCAATGATGAGATGAAATATCAATTAAATATTGTGAAATACTTGAAATAAATGGTCTGAATTATTCAATGATCAACAAATATACATAAAAGATGAAAATATTTACTGAAAATCAATTGTACTTTAAGAGTGTATTAATTACTATTATATTAAATTAAAACTTTTTAACAATTGAGTAGATTTCATCGGTTAATTATATTTAAATAGGGATATATATTTTTGATGGATACTTATGCGCGGAAGAATAGTTATTAAAAACAATAACCGTGCGCGTATACTAATTCGGCGAATATACAATAAATCTGACAAATTTAATATTCATATATATATATATCTTATGTATATAGAATATATATACAAATCCGGTGAATATATACAAATCCGACGAATTCACCAATCCAACGAATATTCAATAAATCTGGCAAATTTAATATTCATATATATATATATCTTATGTATATAGAATATATACAAATCCTACGAATATTCAACAAATGCGGCAAATTTAATACTATAAATATGGGTGGATCTGATACAATATAACAAGTAGGAATAATGTAGTAGAAAGTCTAACAAATAATGGAATATAGTAAACAATACAATGAATAGATGAATAATTTGGTATTATGATTATAAGAAACATTTAGTATTTTGTAATATTAAATAAATTCAGAAAATTGATGTATGTTTTATATTAATTATTGCTTTTTATAAAATGTTATAAATTTACTTTTAGAAATAACAATCATTTTTGATGTTCTTATTATTTTTGAATTTAAATTAATATTTTGTCAATAGTTACAATTGAATAAAATTTTTAAATTAATTTTACATTTGGATAATATTTATTTATAACCATCAATTTATAAAGAGATTATTCAAAATATTTTTAATTTGTCAAAAAGTTTTATTTGAGTATAAAACTAAATCAAATATTCTATTTACTAATCAATAAAATTATTTTAACTAAATTTCGAATATAATTTCAAATAATAGAATAAATTTAGAATTGAAAATAATATATTGTCAATAGTTACATATAAAAAAGTATTTAAATATAAGTTTTATCGACATTAATAACATTTAGATAATAATTCTTAAAAGCAATAGATATCCATAATGTTCATTCAAAATATATTATTCAATGTGTTTTGAATTTACTATTGTAAGAGACTTAGATTTGATTTCTAATATCTCAGTATTTGATGTATATTCGCCGAATTAGTATACGCGCACGGTTATTGTTTTTAATAACTATTCTTCCGCGCATAAGTATCCATCAAAATATATATCCCTATTTAAATATAATTAACCGATGAAATCTACTCAATTGTTAAAAGTTTTAATTTAATATAATAGTAATTAATACACTCTTAAAGTACAATTGATTTTCAGTAAATATTTTCATCTTTTATGTATATTTGTTGATCATTGAATAATTCAGACCATTTATTTCAAGTATTTCACAATATTTAATTGATATTTCATCTCATCATTGAGAAATTTTACCGACTAATTTATTATAAGCAATTCTCGATTCACTGAATATTTGTTAGCTTCAATTCATATTTTCTCACTTTAATGATTGCTTTCCTCTTTAATGAATATTTTCTCTCTTCAATTAATGTTTTCCTTATTCAATGAATGTTTTTTCCTCGTCAACGAATATTTTTCTCTTCGATGTATATTTTCTCCATTCAAAGTATATTACCCTTGTAAGTTATTAAGATATCAATTGATATTTCATCTATTTAGTAGATATCTTTAGCTATCCCACTGTTTTCAGTAATTTCAACGATTTTAGTCACTTAATGTACTATCTCACCAATATTACTTCTTCACTGAAAATTTTCTTTATAGAATATAATCTTTACTAATTAAAATTCCATTTGTTGACTTGTTATTTTCAATGAAAATTTAACTAAATAAATTACATCTTTCAATAGATTAGGTTGTACTCGACAAAAATAAAATAATTTTAGGCTATGTAAATCAATTAGAGCTTTTAGGGAAATTTTATTATAATTTAAGTAATATCTAGTTTTACGAGGTATTTATTTTAGTAAATTTTAATCATCTTTGTGAATTTTATGGTTTTCTTTTGAATTTTAATGGATTTAAGGTTTGATTATGTTTTTAATGAAATTATTGAAGAAATTAGGGTAAATCTATAATTTTAGAAACAATTAATTTCTTCCTAATTTATTAGATTAGACTTGATTTTAGGATTATTTTAAATAAAAATAAATAAATAAATAAATAAATTTAGGATCAAAATGTTTATGAAACATCTATTTAAGATAATTATTTACCAATTAGAATCCAATTTGACTGATAGATTTTGAATAGTAAATGATATTTTAATTATAATTTTATGTTCTATTTAAATAGTTGATTAAATCAGTTAATTTTTAAAAATATTTTAGTGAAACCTAAAATTTTAATTGATTTTACAGTGTAAATAAAGGGGTCAATAATTACTTTCATTTTCAAATCTAATATTGATTTCATGGATATCAATCACAAAAGTAGTATAATTTAGAGAATTTTAAGGGGATGCTCAGTGTGGTTATCAGTATAGTTATGAAAATCATTGATATATCTCTAATGGTTGACTGGTAATTTTTATTGAATTTATACTTGATTTACTGATTAATTTTAATGAGCAATATGATATATATTTTACAATAATTTAATTTATGTGGGAAACATAGACTTTATTCGATTTTAGTCATTTTTGATGAATTTTTTAATTGCTTGAAATTGTTGCCAGAACAAAATTGTGGTGATTTTCGATGGAAAATGATGATAACAATTTTGTAATACTTTAAAGAAAATTTATTTTTATTGGTAAAATTCAAATTTTTATGATAATTTTAAGGGAATTTGATTGGTTGAATACATATAGTAAATATGATTCGAATGATGAATTTTTAAGGAGTAGAGTCGGTTAAACATAGATTTCTAAAGAAATTTTACCTTGTAGGTTTTTAAAAAATATGTATATTATTGGTGCAGTTGGGGGGAAATGTTATTTCAATGGAAATGATTGGTTAAGAGTAAATTTTATGATATTTTAAGGAAATAATCGATTAAGAACAAGTTTGTTGATATTTTTAAGGGGTTAAGTTGGTTGAATATCTGTGTTCAAAGGTAAATATTTTCTAAATGGAGAATATAGAGGAGGAATTTATAATATTTTTAGGGGGATTTGTTCAGATAGATATCAATATGTGTGTAAATCTTTTGAGAGAGTGGAAATATTGTCATTTAAAGAGAAATGATTTGTTAAGAAGAGAATTTATGATCTTTTAAGGGGGAAAGGATTGGTCACGAGATGAATTCTATTTTAAGGGGATTTCAAGAAATTTATTCGGTTGAATATCGATATAAGTCGGTGATTTTTTATGAAAATAATGAATATAGCTTAGATTAATGTCATTTAAAGAGAATTTTATTTTATTTTAGTGAGAAAAAATTGGCTAAGAACAAAATTTATAATATTTTAAGGGGAAATAATCGATTAAGAACAGATTTGTTGATATTTTTAAGGTACTGAGTCGGTTAAATATCGTTATTTAAAGGGTGATTTCTATAAAAAATAATGAATATAGTTGGTAGGGTAAGAGTAAGTGTTATTTGATGGGAAATGATTGGTCTAGAGTGGAATTTAGTTTAGTGAGAAATAGTCAATTAACAAGTTTGTTGTCATTTTTAAGGGGGTTGGGTTGGTTAAATATTGTTATTTTAAGGGGTAAATATTATCTAAATTAGTATTTTTATGATTTTGTTTTTATGAAAATATTGAATATGGCTGGAAATATTGTTATTTGATGGAAAAT
>CM039681.1:91406003-91473503 GCA_022537955.1 Schmidtea mediterranea | reverse complement strand
GTGGCCGTTCGCCATCAACATGAGGAGCTGAAGCAGAAGTACGACACTCTCCAGGCCAAGTACGACCGTATAAACGGTACATGGGCCCCGCCCGAGACCATCAAAGTACTGAGGCGGAAGATAGAACGACTCACGCGAGCGCGGGATGAACTGATCACGGAATCCCGTGCTCAGCGCCTGCTAATCAAGGAACAGTCGACAGCATTACGACGTGCGTTCACGGACGGGGAGCTCCGGGCTCACGTCCCGGGGAGTGTCAGGGCCAGTCATCTAGAGATAATTCCAGCTCACCATCTTCCTGTTGCCGACATTCTCCCGTCACTTTCTGTCTCTAACTCACTAGCTCAAGGAGTCCGAGCTCCTTCGGAACTGCCGGCATCTCCTCAACGGCCAACCGAGGTCAGGGAGACCCCTATAATAAATGAACACTCGTAGACGACCAAACCGGAACCGGCGACGTCGCGACCGACGTCGTCGGGAGGAGGAGCTTATCAGGGGAGGAGGAGACACCACAATCTCGTGCCGCGTCGAGGGTCCACCACCTCCCTATGAAGAATTCAAATTTCCGGAACTCGACCCGGACATATGCTACGCTCCCAACGTAGTATTCCGATCTCCCGTCCCCTCCATCCACATCAATCTGGTGGATGATGATCCGAACCTCTTCCCGGTTTCCCAAATCCTCGATGGACTTGGGCTCGAAACTGAAGACATCGCCGTTCTCACGGGCGAAGTGCCTAACGATATCGTCGCACCTGAGGTCGCTGGTCCCTCGACAAGGAGAGAGGAGAATCAATTGGCAAGCCCTCCGCCTTACAGGCCAATGAAGAGGAAGTATTTCCCGACCGATATCGATGAAGGAGATTAACCAAACGTCGAAATTGACCTTAGTGTGATTGAATAGCCGCGTGAAATTCTCTTTTCTCGACAACTTGGCATGACAAACATTAAAAGATAATTTGCTCTTGTCGTTTTGTTAGATTAATTCGGTATTAATAAAATGTTTTCCTTTTATTTGTTTTCCCGTTGAATTAAGCGATTTCGATCCATGAGAGGTGTAGTGTGAATAAAGGAGATAAACTATGGTGCACTATTACCGAGGTTTGACGATCACTTATAATTTTCTCTCCGAGGGGTTAAAGCGTAATGGAAATCAATATATGACAGCGTAAGCCCTTCTAACGGCAGCGAACAGCTCGGGAAAGACGAAGGTCCTTCGAGGAGTAGTGCTAGTAATGGCGCTCACCTGCTCGAATGGCATTCGGCCATTGTGTACGGTACCAACGTGATTTCGGTCACGGGTACATGATGGTTACTAAAATCGTGCGGCGCATCAGGTGATTCTCCCTAGTCACTAATGGTGAAAGTCACATCAGTACAACGAGTGAAATTATGAATTTGATAACTCCTGTGCGTCCAACAGTATATAGAGAGTTGTACAGTACTCGGTTATTTGTATACAGTACCTAGTGATTGTTGTTCAGTTATTAATGAATTATTCACATTGTATCAGTATTCAGAAGTTGATACCAACTAAATATAACAATTGATTTGGTTTCAATGAATTTGATTAAATATCGCTTGATAACAACAAGGTAACTAAGCAGTCAAAAAATTTACTAATTTTGAGACATCAATGATCGATAAAAGAGTGGAGATGTTAATAAAATTTCAACTTGAATTAAATACTGCGAGCAGTCGATAACATACACTAATTTTCATTCAACAAGTACCTAGAATAATTACCTAACAACCTTATAAAATTTTAAAAAATGATCTAATAAATTTTTCAATTATCTTACAACTTATTTAATTTAATTTAATTTTTAATTGATAAGTACTATTCTCTTTAAAATTTGCTACTATGTTGAAGCTTTCTTTAAAAAATTTTATTTAAAGAACTAACAAATTTAATCAAATTTATTTAAAATTTACATCTTTCCCACTACTTTAATCAAATTCTATTCACCAGCTAACCACAATTTAATAAAAATAATTTCTACAAAGACTAATAGACAATCACATACATTTTTCCTATAAGTTTGGGTTTTCAGTAAGTGATATCAGTACACAAGAACCTATGTATGTATTGAAGCATGGTATCAGAAATTATAGTTATTTGATTTTAGTAATGCTGTAGATATTAATTTTTTTTCTATCAGTTTTATTCAAACCTTTAGCATCTTTGAGTTAATAATTTAAAGAGTCGAATCATTTTCAATAAATATATGAAAATTTATTCCAAGTACAATGAAAGTAATATATGTTTTGAGAAATTAATTTAAGAATATTTTTCTAATCAAGTTTCTTTTCACTAGCAATTAGATTAACCACTACTTGTACTTACTAATTAATTTATCATTCAGTAAACAATAAGAGTTGGGGGTGAAAAGAAAATCTATAAAAATAAATTTAAGTAATTATTTGATGAGTTAGCAATTAATTTATTTAGGGACGTGTGAAAATTAAATGAAAAGATAGGCATTCATCTTTGAAAATAACTTTTAGTAATTGTTCATTGTTGGACGCAATTAAAAATATTACAAAAATAGTAGAAAAATTTTAAAGTTTTTTAACAAAACTATCAAGTTTTACAAAATAATTTCAATAAATCACATACAAGACTGTAAAGAAAATACAACAATTGATTGAGCTTCAATGATTAATAGTTTCTTTATAGCAATCAGGTAACTAAACAACCAAACAACTTGGAGACATCAATGATTGATAAAAGATTCGAGAAGTTAATAAAATTGTATTTCTTTTGATTGTTCAAATTTTTATGTGCTTTTATTTAAAGATTTCTTGGTCAGTAAAGATTTTTTGATATTGATTTGTTCAGTAACTAGTTATTGATAACATATTGTGAGTGTGTGAATAACCAAGTATTTTAAGTGGAAATGATTGAGAGAAAATTTTATTTTTTAAGTGAGTTAAGTTGGTTGAATATCGGTGTTCAAAGAGTAGATATCATTTAAATATGACATTTTAATGAATAAGTAAATTATTCAATGCTTAGTATGTATATAGAGAGTTGTACAGTACTCGGTTATTTGTATACAGTACCTAGTGATTGTTGTTCAGTTATTAATGGATTATTCAGTGTGACCGGTTATCAGTATTCAGAGGTTGATACCAAGTAAATATAACAATAGATTTGGTTTCAATGAATTTTATTAATTATCGGTTGATAACAACAAGGTAACTAAGCAACCAAAAAATTTCGAGACATCAACGATGTGAAAGAGAGTGAAGAAGTTAATAAAATTTCAACTTTTATTTCTTTTGTTCAACCTTTTATGTGTTTTATTTCAAAACTTGTTGGTCAGTAACCGATCATTTTATTTTTAATTTTATTTTTAAGTGGGTTAAGTTGGTTGAATATCGGTATTCAAAGAGTAAATATTATTTAAATATGACATTTTAATGAATAAGTAAATTATTCAATGTCTAGTATGTATATAGAGAGTTGTACAGTACTCGGTTATTTGTATACAGTACCTAGTGATTGTTGTTCAGTTATTAATGGATTATTCAGTGTGACCGGTTATCAGTATTCAGAGGTTGATACCAAGTAAATATAACAATAGATTTGGTTTCAATGAATTTGATTAATTATCGGTTGATAACAACAAGGTAACTAAGCAACCAAAAAATTTCGAGACATCAACGATGTGAAAGAGAGTGAAGAAGTTAATAAAATTTCAACTTTTATTTCTTTTGTTCAACCTTTTATGTGTTTTATTTCAAAACTTGTTGGTCAGTAACCGATCATTTTATTTTTAATTTTATTTTTAAGTGGGTTAAGTTGGTTGAATATCGGTATTCAAAGAGTAAATATTATTTAAATATGACATTTTAATGAATAAGTAAATTATTCAATGTCTAGTATGTATATAGAGAGTTGTACAGTACTCGGTTATTTGTATACAGTACCTAGTGATTGTTGTTCAGTTATTAATGGATTATTCAGTGTGATGGGTTATCAGCATTCAGAAGTTGATACCAAGTAAGTTAACTTTTTATGTTTTCTGAAAGTATTATTATTATTACAATTATTATTATTATTATTATTATTATTTTATTAATATTATTATTATTATTAAGGATGGGTTGCAGCAGAGTGGAGGAGATTGGTTGCTCTAGCGAATGACTACTACCTACCTTAGGCAATACTATGTACCACTGAAACTCAAAAATTTAATTTAATAAAGTTCTTTGAAAAAAGTTTTTGAAAAATTTCTTTGAAAATTTGATCGTTATCAATATGTATAAAAAAGTCATTGTACAAATTATACTAAAAAATTTCATTGTAAGATTACATTCAAAATTTTTTCAATTAAAAACATGTATAAAAATTTCATTGTAAAATTATCCTAAAAATTTCATCTTTGAAAATTATATATAAAAAATTCATCGATATAATTATACTAAAAATTTCATCTTTAAAAATGATGTATAAAAAAATTCCATTGTAAAATTATGTTAAAAGTTTTATTATTTAAAAATATGTATAAAAAATTTCATTGTAAAATTATCCTAAAAATTTCATCTTTAAAAATCATGTATAAAAAATTCCATTGTAAAATTATCCTAAAAATTTCATCTTTAAAAATGATGTATAAAAAAATTCCATTGTAAAATTATGTTAAAAATTTTATCATTTAAAAATATGTATAAAAATTGATCGATAAAACTATACTAAAAATTTAATTTAATAAATTTTATCATGCAATATTGTCGACTCTTTAACTTTAAAAATTCTTACCTTATGTAATTTGTCTACTATAACTGCTTATAAAATTTTCAGCTTTAAAAATTATTCTTATGTAACTTAACTGTTGACTCTATTTAATTTTAAAAAATTCTTACCTAACTTACCATACTTTACTCTAGGCACCTTAGATTACTTTAAGAACCTTAATTTACTTAAATTTATTCTAACGTACTTTAAATTACTCTGATGTACCTTAATTTACTTTATGAACCATAATTTACTTAAATGTACCCCAATGTACTTAAATTGACTTTCGACCCTTTAATTTACTTTAATTTACCTTAATGTACTCTAATGTATCTTAATTTACTAGAGGAACCTTAATTTACTCTAATATACTTAAATGTATTCTAATGTACTTTAATTTACTTTAATTTATCTAAATTTACTTTAATATACTCTTATGTACTTTAATTTACTTGAGACCCTTTAATTTACCTTAATTTACTTTAATATACTCTAATGTATCCTAATGTACTTTAATTTATCTTAATTTACTTTAGGTATTTTAAATTATTTTTATCTAGAGCCTAAATTTGCCTATGAAAATTGTGTGAACAAATATTTCAAGTGTTTTTTTTAACAAGCCTATAAAATACCCCTGTCAATTTTTTATCAGTGGGCGATTCAAGCCATTTTTATTTTATGCCTATATTTACCTATAGAAAGTATTGAGACCAAATATTGCATTAGTTTTTATTACGAATTAAAAATATCCCTGACTATAGTGTGTTCATCTTAGGCGATTTGAGCCAATTTTAATTTTATGCTTTTTTTATCGTTAGGCGATTCAAGCCAATTTATTTTAGTCTTTTTCAAAAATACCCCCTGACTATAGTGTGATTAAAAAAAAAATTTGTGAATGAAAATACCCTCTCTGACTATCTTAGGCGATTTGAGCCAATTTTAATTTTATGCTTTTTTTATCGTTAGGCGATTCAAGCCAATCTATTTTAGTCTTTTTCAAAAATACCCCCTGACTATAGTGTGATTGAAAAAATTTTAATTAGAAATTTTAATAAAAAATTTTATTAGAAATACTTAAAAAAAATATACTTTTAATTTCAAAAATTGAAAATAAATTCGAAAATAAATTTGAAAAAAAAATACACTTTAAAATTTGGAAAAATTTCGAAAAAAAAAATTAATTAAAATACACACAAAATAAATTAAGTTGATTACATCATTATGTAATCAAGATAATCCGAAATTAATCTGTAAATAACCCCCATCCCCTCTTCCTATTTTATTATGTAGTTTTTTGTATTGCAGTGTGCCACTAACTACCTACTCTAATAAATTATCAAGAAATTAAGTGTTTCTAAAATTATAGATTTACCCTAATTTCTTCAATAATTTCATTAAAAACATAATTAAACCCTAAATCCATTAAAATTCAAATGAAAACCATAAAATTCACATAGATGATTAAAATTTACTAATATAAATACCTCGTAAAACTAGATATCACTTAAATTATCATAAAATTTCCTTAAAAGCTCTAATTGATTTACATAGCCTAAAATTATTTTATTTTTGTCGATTACAACCTAATCTATTGAAAGATGTTATTTATTTAATTAAATTTTCATTGAAAATAACAAGTCAACAAATAGAATTTTAATTAGTAGAGATTATATTCTATAAAGAAAATTTTCAGTGAAGAAGTAATTATGGTGAGAGAGTACATTAAGTGACTAAAATCGTTGAAATTACTGAAAAAAGTGGGATAGCTAAAGATATCTACTAAATAGATGAAACATCAATTGATATATTAAAAACTTACAAAGGTAATATACTTTGAATGGAGAAAATATACATCGAAGAGGAAAATATTCATTGAAGAGAAAAATATTCGTTGAAGAGGAAAGCAATCATTAAAGTGAGAAAATATGAATTGAAGCTAACAAATATTCAGTGAATCGAGAATTGCTAATAATAAGTTAGACGGTAAAATTTCTTAATGAGATGAAATATCAATTAAATATTGCGAAATACTTGAAATATATGGAGTCTGAATTATTCACTGATCAACAAATATACTTAAAAGATGAAAATATTCACTGAAAATGAATTGTACTTTAAGAGTGGATGAATTACTATAATATTCAATTAAAAAATTATTAACAATTGAGTAGATTTCATCGGTTAATTATATTTAAATATATATATATATATATATATATTTTGATGGACACTTATGGGCGGAAGAATAGTTAAGGATGCTCTTCGGTTGGCTTCTTAGTCCTTCTCATATGTCGGGGAAGGATCTTCTGTGGAACCACCACGTTGATGGCTGTAGAACGGATGTTTAATCTTTCGTCGTCGAGATTGTACGACGTGTTGTACGGTGGGGCGTACCCGTCCATACTGGCGATCCGGCCCGCGGCAATGTCGTCGTTCACAGGATTTTTTAATCATTTTTTAATTATAATATGTCTACTTACTTGTATAAGTATTATATATTTTGTAAATTTTATTCTATTTTATTATTATTTTTTAGAAATATTATTATTTTTATTATTATTTTTTAGAATCTTATTATTTTTATTATTATTTTTAAAAATATTATTAATTTTCAAGGTCATTCAAAAGTAGGTCAAGGTCATTCAAAGTAGGTCAAGGTCAATTAAAAGTAGGTCAAGGTCATTCAAAAAATTTTAGGTATATGATTTTAAGTACATGATTTCCTATGTCACCGCTAGACCAAAACATAGAAAATTTTTTGAAATTTTTTCAAAATTTTTTCTATGTTGAAAAGTACATATTTTTTCAGGGTCATTCAAAATTTTTCAAGGTCACGGAATTTTTAATCATTATTAACTTATATTATGTCTACTTACTTTTATAAGTAGTATATATTTTGTAAATATTTTTTATTATTATTTTTTATAAATATTATTATTTTTATTATTATTTTATAAATATTATTATTATTATTAACATTATTACTATATAATAAAAACCGAGACATATACAACAAATTTATTATAAAGAGATAATTCTTCTATAGTAATATTGTCGAAGAGCTTTATTCAAAGCCCATTCCACATACTTTCGATATCGGGCAGCGCAGAAATGACATCCATCACCACATGGATATTCAGGTTCCATATCTTTTGATAAATTGTTTTGTTCGATATCCCATAGGAACTCGTCGATTACAGTAAATATCCATATTGATGTATGATTGAATATCAAGTCTGGAATTATTGATGCTGGCTTATCCATGATTCCATGTATTTCTGGATAATAGAATTCCAGACGTTCTTTAATAACTTTAAAATAATCATCTAAAAACAAGTAATAATAATAATAATAAATTACCATATTGTTTAATTTCATTCATAGCTTGAACTGCGCTCGGTACAACCATTTTAATGATAAAAATTGAAATAACAATTACTTTTATACTAATTTAGACCAATGAGAACACACACACAAATCTTTAGCTATAAACAATAAATATTAATTTATATTGTTTTGAAAATGATTAAAGAAATTTTAATAATATTATTAGTTTTTAATATGGTCAACTCAATTGTTGTAACCGTTCAAGGTAAAAATTCAACAAGATGTGTATGTCCTGATACAGCAGTATTGATGGATATTTTGTATATGATAGATAGGCCTAGATATTTGAAAACTCCAGTCAAAAGATTATCCGAAAGAATGAGCAATTTAGAATTCCGATTTGAACATACATATGATACTTTAAAAAGAACTAAAAACGAATTATATGATGATATTATATATTTAAATAAGACCATTGGTATTATCCAAAATGAATTAAGAAAATCAATATTAGAATTGAAAGAAAATCATAAACTTAATGAAAAAATGATGAATCAAGTTCAATATAGTATAAAATTTTATTCTAATAAAACAACTGATCAGTTCAATCGTATAATGAAATAACAACAACCTGTTAACAGTGGTGGCAACAACTTGAAAGAAGTTAACAGTGCCAACAAATCTTCATTGCCATTTCCATTATATATTTTTACATATTTTCTTAGTATTGCATGATTCTGATTGGTCGAATATAGTATAAATAAGCTTACACTTTCAAAAAATTTTATAAAATGTCAGAAACTAAATTTTTTATAACTTTGTTGAATGAGCTGGTCTCTAATAATAGTGAAGAAGGTGATATCATTAAAAACATAAAGTTCATGGTAAACTGTACCGAGAAAAATCGTAGAAGACATCCCATTTGATTATGAAAAATTTCTCAATTTGCCAACCTTGGAGAGAAAGAAGGCATTCCAATCATTATTTAGTTACATGTTCGATGAAAATAATAAATGGATGCGAATAATAGTAGGATTAATGTTTATGAAACATATGATATTAAAATCTGGATCCGACTATGAAAATTATTTCCAATGGTCTATAGAGGTAAATTACTTTATATTGTTATTAATTTATCATTATTTAGGTAATAGAAACAAAAATTGATCCGTGGGTAGAAACAAACGGTGGATGGACAGCGATTATTCAAGTTGCCGCGGAAGCCAAATGCTCTGATATTTATATCGAAAATTGCAAATTTTTATTAAAACTAATCACTGGAGCATCTGTTTTATATTTATGTAACAAAGTTTATCGTAGATTTTAATAAATATTTCTTTGTTATTATTATTATTAATAAAAAACTACATTTTTAAAGATTTATTGATTATTACGTGTACATTGTTTATCTCCAGAATATTCAATCATAATATTTTCTATAACATGGTCAATACAATTCTTAAATTCGGTAGGCTCATCTTTAATAATTTCGGTAGTATCTTCAGTATCATCAATAATTTCTTCAGAATCATTAATAATTTCAGTATCTCCATCATTAACAATTTCAGTACCGTCACTCTGACATTCTGAACATGAATCTTCTTTACTCAATGCTTCAACTAGAGTCAACATATCTCTAATTTTTACACCGGTTATTTCTTCGAGTTTATCAAACAAAAAGTTTATTAAATATTCTAAACGAAATTAATTAATTATTTTATATTTTATATTTTACCTTTTTCAGACATCATTTTTAAAGCTATTTTAAAACTACTTATAATTTTGTTTATAGAATAACAAAGAAAACATTAATACATTTATTAAACACTATACATTAAAATAATTGTGAAAGTCTAGCAGTAACAATTTTCCAGATTGGAGAAAGCACATCATTTTGATCAGCTTTATATCCTTGGATTGCTATTGTTATATACCAGTTTTCCTGTTCTTTGAAACCTATTTCTGTAAATGCATCATAATATTTGGTATATTGACTGGTGAAGAAACATTTTCATTGCATTTTAAATTGGAATTGATCTTTTTGAATGTATTATCAATATCCTTGATATCTAACATTGAGAGAGTACCAGCAAGAGATTGAAATTGCGTTTAATTGAGTTTGACTGGATTTGCCAATTGCATATTGATAGGCTCCTTTAAAAAATACATTTTATAATTGTGGAACATCTGAACTGGTTGGACACTTATTTTCTTGGTCATGTTTGATTTATGATCTTTATAAGGTGGTGACGCGCTTTTATACCCTTGACAGATACTGATTAACCAATCAGAATCAGGTATAATATTATAACAAAGACAATGCATGTTAAGTGCATGATAAGTGCAAGATAAGTGCGTGACTGTATGTGAATTAACCCATGGAGTTTGTATATGATTTTACATACATCACATATATAAAATGCATTATTAATATCACGTGTTTATTATTATTATTACTATTATTATTGTTAACACCACCAAAATAAAACTATTACTACCAAAATAAAATACAAAACATTTATTATTATTATTATTATTATTATTACTATTATTACTATTATTAATTTTATTGTTACTATTATTATTATTATTATTATTGTTACAACAATTAAAATAAAACTAATACTACCAAAATAAAATACAAAACATTTATTGTTACCACCACAAAAATAAAACTAGTACTACCAAAACAAAACAAAAATAATATACCAAACATTTATTTTCTAAAAAGTTGATATTTAGATGAATTCCTAACGGATTTCGCAGGCACCATTCGACATATCGCTGGTAGCGAAAATCACAGCAGCTGCAACCCAGAATACAGGGGTATTCGGGTTCCATTTCCTTAGGTCGTCGGTCAAGCTTTATATCCCATAGAGCTTGATCTATGATATTGAAGATCCAAATATTAGTTGTTTCATATACCAGATCTGGAATGCTTGATTCTGGCTGGTCTTTGACTATTGATCGTAGTTGTGGGTAGAAAAAGAACAACCGTTCTAAGATCACGGCCTGATATTTATCTGGAAACAATGATAATAATATTAATAAATAATAAATAATAAATTTACCGTAATTTTCTATTTTTTTCTTTGTTAATTTAATGCTTGTTGTCATCATAATATTTTCCATTTTTAAAAATGAATTGAAATGAATAAGCAAGTTGTTTTAATCAATCATTAGCCAATCAGATATCGACCAATCCCATGATTTCATTTTTGTATGTCACAAATAATATTTTTGTACTCTAGATTTCGCACCCATAATATGACTATTTTGCCACTGGCAAACACGTTAACACACATTGAGTTGTATTTTAAAAGCCTCAGTGCAGGAAATAATTCTGGCTCGAACATGCAAAGACATTTTGTTGACATTTTGTATAGATTGATAGATTGTCCCATATCCATGGTAACTGTAATTGACTGTATTTTAAGGTGGTGACGCACTTTTATACCCTTGACAGATAATGATTAACCAATCAGAATCATGCATGTTCACAAAGACAATGTATGATAAGTGCATGATAATTGCAAGATAAGTGCGTGACTGGAAAACTGTATGTAAATTAACCCATTGAGTTTACATCTATGATTTTACACATATCATCTATATAAAATTTATTATTAATGTCACGTGTTTTATTATTATGAGTTATTTTTATTAATATCTCATGTTTTATTATTACAAGTTATTATTATTATTATTACTATACTACTAAAATTATTATCATTATTATTATTAATATACTTATTACTTATAAAAATTTTATTAATACTTATAAAAACTTTAATTATTATTATTATTACCGCTACCAAAATAAAACTACCAAAACAAAACAAACAAAAATAAAATACAAAAACATTTATTAATATTATTACCAATATCAAAATAAAACTACCAAAACAAAACAAACAAAATTAAAATCCAAAACATTTATTTTCTGAAAAATTGGTATTTTGATGAATTCCTAACAGATTTCGCCAGGCACCATTCCACATAGCGCTGGTATCGAAAATCGCAGCAGCTACAACCCAGAATACAATGGTATTCGGGTTCCATCTCCTTCGGTCTTCGGTCAAGCTTAATATCCCATAGAGCTTGATCTATTATGTTGAAAATCCATATGTTGGTGGTTCCATACACCAAATCTGGAATTATTGATTCTGGCTGGTCTTTGACTATTGCTCGGAGTTGAGGATAGAAAAAGAATAACCGTTCTAGTAATACGGCCTGATATTTATCTGGAAACAAAGATAATAATATTAATAAATAATAAATAATAAATTTACCGTAGTTTTCGATTTCTTTCTTGGTTAATTTTGTGCTCGTCATCTGCAGTGTATTTTCCATTTTAAAAATGAAATAAAATGAATAAGCAATTTGTTTTAATCAATCACTAGCCAATCAGATATCGACCAATCCGGTGATTTCATTTTGTATGTCACAAACAATATTTTTGTATACTAGATTTCGCACCCCTAATATAACTATTTTGCCACTAGCAAACACGTTAACACACATTGGGTTATATTTTAAAAGCCTCAGTGCAGGAAATAATTCTGGCTCGAACATACAAAGACATTTTGTTGACATGTTGTATAGATTGATAGATTGTCCTATATCCATGGTAACTGTAATTGACTGTATTTTAATATCCTTTATTCTATATTGTAATTTATTGACATCTAAAGGTTTCTTACATCCCATGATTCTGCATTTGCCGGATTTGAAAAATATTATAGGATATTTTCCACTCCTATCTACAATTTGCTGTGGTTTACCATTTGGAAACGTCATTTTTGATACATCGAAAGTTCCTTTATAATTTATATTTGATAACATAATTAAACAATAAAGAAATATTAAGCTATATATATGTCTTTTTAGAAAGAGTTCATTAAATCATATAATATAAACAAAAACCTATAATTATACAAATTTATAATGGAATTAAGAAATGATGCGGTATATCAAATCGTCGGCCCAAGTGGTAGTGGTAAAACTATGTTTGTGTGTAAATTACTGAAATCTAATTTATTTCAAACAAAATTCAACAAGATTTATTGGCATAGGGGTGCAGATGAAGAACATGGATTAACTCAGGATAATTTCTGTAAATTGAAAAACATGAAAATAGTAAAGGGTTTCGATAAAAACTGGTTAAGTCGTTTAAGGAAAGGTGTTGTCATCATTATCGATGATTTGTATCAGGAAGCTAATAAAGAAAAGGATTTTAATAATTTATTCACAAAAATCAGTAGACATGTTAGTGTTACTGTGATCTTTATCACTCAAAATCTATTTCATCAGGGTGGCGCACATCGAACAAGGAATTTAAATGTTCAATATTTAGTTATTTTCAAGAATCCTAGAGATGCAACAGTTATTGATTTTCTTGCTCGACAAGCATACCCTAATAATCGTAATTTTCTCATCAGTGCATTTCAAGATGCTACAAAATCACCACATGGATATATATTTCTTGATTTCACACAACAATTCAATGATGATTTACGGGTAAAAACAGATATTTTCAATAAAGAAGGTGCCATAGTATATAAACAAAGTTGAAACTATTAACATGTAAAAATGTTTATGAAATTCAGGCTTAAAAATATCCGAAAACTTAGACAGAGTATTGAAAAGAAAAACAAAGTTCCACCAAAAACCAGTTATACACCATCTAAAAAACTAATAACCGAGAATTACCCTGCAATGAATTTAATTTCGAAAAACATTATTAAAAAGAGTAAGAAAACAGATAAAATTGTAAAAAATCATAGGAGTTTCCCATATTTTAATGCATTGTTAAAGACTTCAAGTATGAAAAGAATGTCTATTTTACAATCATTTCCAACTTTTGTTGTCGATGATTTACTCAAAATTCTATTAAAAGTAGTCAGAGGTAAAATTAAAATTAGTAATTCTAAAAAACTAGTATTGAATAAACATCGTAAGCCTTTGTTATCACTAGTAAATAATAAAAATCGTCAGCAAATGAGAAAAATCATATATAAACAACAAGGCGGTTTTATCGGAGCAATGTTACCATTAGCATTATCATTATTATCACAATAAACGATGGGTCAATCATTACCTAATGTTAAATTAAAATTTAAATCATCTTGTTGTAATGAAGAAGATTTTGACGAACCCAGAAGACGAAGCAGGTTTCGGTGGAGTGGCAAAGTTAAAGAAAAGACTCCAAAATTCGAAAAAGGAAACGCAAAAGTGGTTGCCAGATCAGCTTGCGTACAGTTTAAACAAACAGATGCGGAAAAGATTTCCAACAAGAGCTTATAAGACATTCGGTATTAATGATTTATGGCAAATGGATTTGATGGAGATGATACCGTATTCGAAGATTAACAAGGGTTATAAATATATTTTAACGTGTATTGATGTTTTCAGTCGTTTTGCTCGCGGTGTACCAACAAAGACAAAATCTGCAGAGGAAATATCTAAAGCAATTAACTCAATGTTTAAAAATGGACATCCAGACAATTTGCAAACCGATTTAGGTATTAATATTATTATTATTATTATTATTATTATTATTATTATTATTATTATTATTATTATTATTATTATTATTATTATTATTATTATTATTATTATTATTATTATTATTATTATTATTATTATTTTAGGCAAGGAGTTTTACAATAGTAAAGTTAAGCAAATCCTGGATCGGCTCAAAATAAATCATTATTCTGTACATTCTCAATACAAAGCCGCACATGTTGAAAGATTTAACCGGACATTGAGGGATAGATTGAAGAAATATTTCGTGCATCAAGGTAATAAAATATGGATAAATGTATTACCGAAAATACTTGTTAGTTATAATAATTCATCACATCGATGTCTGAATGGTTTGAGACCCATAGATATCAGCTCAAAAACACGAGTACAGTCTAAAAAAGTTACTATTACAAAACCAAAATATAAAGTTGGTGATTACGTTAGAATTAGTAAAATATCTGCTTCACCTTTCATCAAAAATTTCGATAGTAATTGGAGAGATGAGGTATTTCAAATTACTAAAATTAATACTAAACAGAGTCCTGTAATGTATGTTATTAAAGATAGTGATAACAATGTAATACAAGGGAAATTCTATGAACAGGAATTACAAGTTATTTCCAAACCTACAGTGTTCAGAATTCAGAAAATATTGAAAACTAAAATAGTGGGTAAGGATAAACAATACTATGTCAAATGGTATGGATATCAAAAACCCTCGTGGATATCATCAAAAGACCTAGTGAAATGAGTTTCTATACAATTTTACCTAGCAATAGTTGCCCACTAATCTATCCGGAAAATCAAGCGAGTAAATTTATGGTTGATCTTCAAAATCCTATGTATTTACATGGAAATTGGGAAGTTGCTTTGCAAGACTTTACATTTGTGTACAATACATTCCCATTTTATAGTCATTGTAAAATCGGTTACAAGAAACGTGTTCCAAAAACCTGTAGTGGTATTTTCTCAATCAATAATTTTGAACGATATTGTCATATTCCGAATCAAATATTAGATGAAAATAGTGGCATGTTTTTCAAAGATGGATTGAATATTAGTTGTGATTTCAGCCTATTTACAATAAAGTTTGAAAGTATTGAGGATGCCAAGCGAATGGGTAGTGATAAGCTTAACATAGTTGTTCCTGGTACTGAATACCTAATACGTTTCAAAACATTTGATGAGAAAAGTGTAACTATCGAAAACATCAAAATATCTGTATCATATATTAATGAGATGGAAGATACATTTACATTTACTAATGATTTATATATTGAAACACTTGAAGAATTACATAAATATATTTCATTCAATTGTTTACATATATTTAAAACTATTGAATTTCTTAAAGATGGAATATGCAAATTCAGTCTGAATAATAACATTTGTGAAGTTACATTTGATAAAAATTTGGCTAATACATTGGGATTAGATAAGCAAACATATAGGGCAAGTACTTTTGGTGTACGCAAACCAAAACTAATAAAACTTCATAGGCAAATGTTCATATATACTAACATCATCGATCCTATAATTGTTGGTGATTCTTTGGTTTCTCTTTTGAAATCTGTTTGGGTTGATAAACATGACCAGGATGAAGTTGTCAATATAAATATCGATAACCCAATGTACTTACCGGTATCAACATCATGTATAAACAATATAGAAATAAATATTCGTGATGATAACGGTAAATTTATTGAATTTAGTAAAGATACAAAAACTCATTTGACATTACATTTTCGTAAATTAGATGGCCAATAACGATATTATTAGTATGTATAGTGGTAGCCAAAGTGGTGGCGAATTACCGTATTTTATTGGTAAACAGTATGGATTAGGATGGTTGAGAACAATTGGTAGATTTGCACTTCCTATTCTTAAACGCATTGGTCGTTTTGGTATGAAAATGCTAATGATGTGATAATGAATGAGCAGAAAATATTACCATCTCTGAAATCAAATGCATTATCAGAGTTAGGGAAAGTTCTACCTAGTGTTGCAGGTATGTTTCAAAAACAGGAACTAGCACCAGCACCAGCTCAAAAACGTAAAAGACATGATAAACATATAAACAAACGAATGAAAGGCCATGGAACTATATTTCAAAAATGATTTGTGGTAAATCTGAATTGTGCTTATTTGATAGACCATCTCCCCAGGGGGTAATTAAAATGGCGGCCTTTGAAGATGTATTCCCGATGAATTCTATTATGGATAGTAGAACTGATATTGAATTTTATATTAATGGTTCCCAAACTGAATATCTAGATTTGAACGATACATTGCTAACTGTTCAGATCAAAGTTGTAGATAAAGATAGAAAACCGTTGGGTGAACCTAGTGATGTTATACCAAACAATTTCTTGTTTCATACACTTTTTAAAGATGCAGTTCTCGGATTTAATAATATCAAGATTGAGGGTTATAGTGATTATAGAGAAACATATACTCAAGATTTCGATAATGATAATTATTGTGCTACATATATGCAGAGTATAGTGAGAAATATGGGTTATTTGGATAAAAACCTTAATTGTGGTATAACTCTTGAAGATTTTAAAAGCAAATATCCATTCTTTACATTTGTTTTGGCATCCGATTTTGATTTAAATCAGAGTCAATTACCTCGAAATGGAAATTTACGATTAGATATAAAGTTTGCTAAAGCTACAACTGAACCGGTACATGTTGTAATATATGGATTATTTGAAAATGAGGTTCAAATAACCGCAAACAGAACGGTGTTGGTTTGAACGAACATTGTTGGTTTTAACGAACATTGTTGGTTTGAATGGTATAAATGTATAGATAATTTATGATAATTTGTCATGGAGTAAGTTTTTCACATATTATTAATATTATTGATGTAGTTCTGTTCAGGTCTATCGAATTGGAAAACAAATACTAGGACATGAATTTTTAGGGGTTTTTCCTCTTGATAAAATTCCATATTTACGTAATAATCAAGCCATAATCGTCAATACTCAATCATCTCATCTCGGTGGAGAACATTGGTTAGCAATATATATGAAACCTAGCAAGATATTTGTATTTGATCCTATGGGTTTCTATTATCCGGCTTTAATGGTTTCGAAACTGCAAACAATGGGTAAACCTATTGTCTATAATAAAACTATGTATCAAAAACCATGGACCTTAAAATGTGGTCAACATTGTTTAGCTTGGTTATTATCTAAGATATTTGATGATTAATAAATGTATTAATGTTTATTGTTATGTTTTATTTTATGTTTTAACTATTAATATTTTTATTATTTTTATTATTATAATTATTATTATTACTTTTATTATTATTATTAATATTATTATTATTATTATTATTATTATTATTATTAATATTATTTTTATTATTATTATTATAAATATTATTATTATGTGTTTAATTAAAGATAAGCTAATGCATCATCACAAAGACTATGCATGATAAGTGCGTGATCACAAAGACAGTGCATGATAAGTGCGTGATCATCACATGATAAGTGCATGCATACACAAAATTGAATAAAGAAAACACATGTAAACTCAATGTATGTGATTTACAAAGAAAACACATACAAACAAAAGTATGTATGTGATTTTACAAAGAACGCATGCAGTCACAGTGTAGACTGCATGTGTTTTACAAAGAAAACATGTCTAAAAATCTCTCACCTATATGTGTGTATTGCTTAAATGTGATTGGCTAAATCCTGAAAATATTATTCTCTTTATAAACATTGACAATTTCCAAAGTTTTCACAATTAATTCAAAAATTTATCAATTTTCAAATATTCACTCGCGCGATTTCAAAAATTTTAAAATGGAGAATTCAAGAATTTTACGACAATTGTTGGCCGAAGAAAATGGTAAATTATTATTTTTTAATTTATTTTCTTTTATTATTCTATTTTTCTAGATTGGTTTAATATAACTGAACTTCAAAATCAAATTGACGGTGTTAACGAATTTGTTCCTGGTAATTTTTAATTTTATTATTATTTATTTTAATATAATTTTAGAAAATGTTTCAAATGAGGAAATTATTTTAATAAAAGATAGCGATGATTCTGATATTGGTAAATTTATTTATTTAATTATTATTATTAATGTTTTTCAGAAATTATTAGTGAGGATATCGGTCAAAATATTCATTCAGCAGCGTCAGTAGATTTGGACGAAACATTTATTGATAATGCCCCCGTTTCTGGGGAAGACCACAATTATGCCCCCGTTTCTATGGATGCCAAGATTTCTATGGATGCTGACGTTTCTGTGGGAGATGAGATTTCGTATAAAAAATGTAGGATTTTTATTATTTTTAATATTTTTAATGAGCATTATTATTTTTTAATTTATTATTAATTTATAAGAGTATTTTAATGAGTATAAGTTAATAATATAATAATATAAGTATTATAATATAATACTTTAAATATTATTAATTTATAATAGAAATATCTGATTTGAAATATGAATAGAAATATTTGATTTGTAATCAGAATATGTGATTTATTTTTATAATAGAAATATATGATTTATAATACGAATATTAATTTATAATAGAAATATGTGATTTATTTTTATAATAGAAATATATGATTTGAAATATGAATAGAAATATTTGATTTGTAATCAGAATATTAATTTTATAATAGAAATATATGATTTGAAATATGATTAGAAATATTTGATTTGTAATCAGAATATGTGATTTATTTTTATAATAGAAATATATGATTTGAAATATGAATATTAATTTTTATAACTTATTTTACGGTATGTTATTCAAACATGTGATTTATAATAGAAATATATGATTTATTTTTATAATAGAAATATATGATTTGAAATATGAATAGAAATATTTGATTTGTAATCAGAATATTAATTTTATAATAGAAATATATGATTTGAAATATGATTAGAAATATTTGATTTGTAATCAGAATATGTGATTTATTTTTATAATAGAAATATATGATTTGAAATATGAATATTAATTTTTATAACTTATTTTACGGTATGTTATTCAAACATGTGATTTATAATAGAAATATATGATTTATTTTTATAATAGAAATATATGATTTATAATATGAAAATGAATATATGATTATAATAAGAATATTAATTTTTATAAATTATTTTACGAAATGTTATTCAAACATGTGATTAATAATAGAAATAACGGATTTATAATACGAATATTAATTTATTAAAATATTTACATAATTATCATCATTTATATATTATTATTTGATTCATATATGATTTAAATAATAATAAACATTTGATAATAATTACATATTTATCAGGTCTATTGTATAAAAACTATTGCCAATCTGGAATTGGTCATAACTCGAAATGCCATACGACTATGGAAAGTTACTACGGTCATAGATTCTATGGCATCGACTTTTTTATTTGCCCTAAATGCGATACATCCCAAGACATTGAATATCTAGAGTTTTATAAGAAACACTCTAGCCATTTAAATCAATTTAAAATTAATAAAAAGGCATTATTTCAAATGATTAATGCGAAAAATGTTATTAATAATAATAATAATAACAGCAAAATTGCACTACAATGCTAGACTATATGTTAACTTACCTAAAATTAGACGTATTCCTCCTTGCAGACTATTTTCAGCAATTTCGCGCAAAAGCAATTGCTTATAATACTCTAGAACCTCTTAATTTTTATGGAATTCCTGGAATGTCATGGGCGTCCGCTCTCATGACATTAAAGGAACCCATAGAACTTCTGCAGGACATGGAAATGTTTAATTTCTATGAGGGTGGAATACGGGGTGGGTTAACATTTGTTAACAAACATCATGTTGCAAGTTCTGAAGATACAGAACTCTTGTATATCGACATTAATAATTTATATGGTTGGGCACTTAGCCAAAACCTTCCGTATGGTGATTTTGTTTGGGTGCATGATAATCTGAATGATGTGCTGAGTGAATGTGTGAATGCGAATATTGAATTCCTTCCGTATGGTTATACAATGGAAGTTGACATCAATATCCCTGAGTGTGTGCATCAGTATTTGAATGACTTTTCCGCTTGCCCCGGAAAAAATGTGCCCGCCTAATTCAAAAGTTGAGAAGTTAATGCTCACACATTACAGTAACAATAACCATGTTCTTCACTGGAGACTTCTCAAGCTGTATATAGAATTGGGTGCAGAAGTTGAGTGTATTCATAGGGCAATCAAATTTAAACAAGCACCTATTTTTAAAGAATATATACAAAGAAATACAGATTTACGCTCAAACTCAAAGTGCGAGCTTCATAGAGATTTGTATAAATTATTTAATAACAGTTTATATGGTAAATCCGTTGAGAATTTGAAAAAACGGATGAATTTGAGGCTATGCAATTCAGCTGAAAAGATGATTGTATATGCTTCAAAACCGACTTTCAAAAAGTCCATTAAAATAGTGGATGATTTGATTGCTGCTCATCTGAACAAAGATTCTATATGTTTAGACAGGCCTAGCTACATTGGCCAATCAGTACTAGACCTGTCTAAGCTGCGGATGTACCAATTACAATATAATGAATTGGCAAAATATAGATCAGAATTTAACTGTGATATTAATATCGTTGCCGGCGACACTGATTCGTTTTTTCTTGAGGTTAAGCACTGTAAGCTTGACATTCTTTTGCCGGCAATGATAAGAGACAGCCTTTTAGATACATCGAATTACGACCCGGCACATCCCTTATACTCGAGGAAATTAGATTCCGTGATAGGAAAATTTAAAGATGAAAGTAAAGGTCTCGGGTATAAGGAGTGGGTTTTCTTAAGACCCAAGTGCTATAGTTTATTAGGCAAATCTGATACAATGAGGGCTAAGGGGGTGAAGTTGTTGGGGACTGACATCAAACATCAGTCTTATTTGGATTGCTACAATAAAAACGTAGTTTTCACAGTACCTTAAAGTAGGATAGGGACGCGGAACCATCAGCTGTACACATTTAAAAACAGTAAAATCGCTTTGAGTAATAACGATGATAAGCGATTATGGTTGGGGAAAAATATCAGTATCGCATTTGGGCATTATTTTGGGGTTGATGCAATAGATAGTGACCAAGTTAATTTCTTGGATGAGCCGCTTTTCGGTGGTTCGAGCCCCAGTTTTGATGACTCTACCGAAATCAGCGATAATGGACAGCTTTTCGATGGTTCGAGCCCCAGTTTTGATGACTCTACTGAAATCAGCGATAATGGACAGCTTTTCGATGGTTTTAACGAAGATAACATTGATATTGATGACGTGTTGTTATCAGAATATAAAAATGTTTTTAAAAACTGTTTTTGTTAATTTGGAAACTTATTTATTTAGAAAACTTGTAATAGTTTTCATTTTTTATTATGAAATTTAGATATAATTTTTAAAATTTTAATTTTTTATAATTACATTTTTTATAATATTATTATTATTTCATGCAAAAGCCGCAGCGTGACGAAACGCGAAATATTACTTTATAGATGTTTTAAATGTAAAAACACTATATATATTTTAATGTATTTATAATTAATTCTTTGTTTTTATGTAGTTGTTTTTGTTTTATGTAATTGTTTTTGTTATTATGTAGTTGTTTTTATATATTTGTTTATTATATTAATATTATTATTATTATTATTATTATTAATAAAAATAATAATAATATTAATAATAAAAGTTTTTATAAGTATTTATAAGTATTAATATTAATAAAAGTTTTTAAAAGTAATAATAATAATAATAAGTATATTAATAATAAGTATATTAAGTAATAAGTATATTAATAATAATAATAATTAAAGTTTTTATAAGTATTAATAATTTTTATAAGTAATAAGTATATTAATAATAATAATAATATTAATAATAATAATAATAATTTTTATAAGTAATAAGTATATTATTAATAATAATAATAATAATTAATTTTTATAAGTAATAAGTATATTAATAATAATAATAATAATAATAATAATAATAATAATAATTAAAGTTTTTATAAGTAATACGTATATTAATAATAATAATAATAATAAATTTTTATAAGTAATAAGTATATTAATAATAATAATAATAATAATAATAATAATAAAGTTTTTATAAGTAATAAGTATATTAATAATAATAATAATAATAATAATAATAATAATAATAATAATTTTTATAAGTAATAAGTATATTAATAATAATAATAATAATTAAAGTTTTTATAAGTAATAAGTATATTAATAATAATAATAATAATTATAATAAAAATATTAATATTAATAATAATAATTAAAGTTTTTATAAGTATTAATAAATTTTATAAGTAATAATAGAATAATAAAAGTAATAATAATATTAATAATAATATTAATAATATTAATAATAATAATAATAATAATAATAATAATGATTATAATAAAAATATTAATAATAATAATAATTAAAGTTTTTATAAGTATTAATAAAATTTTTATAAGTAATAATAGTATAATAAAAAGTAATAATAATATTAATAATAATAAAAATAATTATAATAAAATAATGTTTAAAAATAATATGACGAAAATATATATATGAAAATTTTTGATGAGTCACCCAATGACCTTGAATGAGTCATGGTCATTGTTTCAATGACCTTGAAAAAATATGATGAGTCATGGTCTTTGTTTCAATGACCTTGAACGAGTCATTGTCTTTGTTCTAAAAAAAATTTGTACTTTTAAACTTAGAAAAAAAAAATTTTGCCGGGGGGGTATGTGAGCTAGATGGCCTCTGAGCTAGAGGGCCGGTATCCCACTACTCATAATGTTTGTTAACAAATGTTAACCCACCTCGTATTCCTCCCTCATAGAAATTAAACATTTCCATCTCCTGCAAAAGTTCTATGGGTTCCTGTAATGTCATGAGAGCTGACGCCCATGACATACCAGGAATTCCATAAAATTAAGAGGTTCTAGAGTATAATAAGCAATTGCTTTTGCGCGAAATTGCTGAAAATAATTCGCAAGAAGGAATACGTCTAATTTTAAGTAGGTTAACATGTAATCTAAATTGACTCAAAATCCGCATAAATTACGAATGGCGGGGTAATAGATTTTGCATAATTTGAAAATTTTAAATATTTATTTTTAGGCAAAGTATAAAGGGTAGTGCCTGTTTGATTTTTAATGCACAAGGCAACATGGGTGTCAAATGCGGGTTTTAATCTAAAGCCATTAGACAATGGGGACACCAATGAACAGAGATTTGGACATTGCAAGATGTAGTCGCATGGCAGTTCATTAATTTATCTAAATCAAAAACTGCAGTATAGTGATAATTATCACCGTCCTCCAAAAGAAGTAAATAAATAGGTGTACCGTCAGTAACCTTGGACCGGTGAATTATATCTAAATGTGGATGATGGGGGATATAGTTTATATCATCTAGAGTTTTAGACGGTTTTTCATTATAAGTCAAAATATTTATAGCCAGCTTTAAGTCCTTGTTCTTTCTTTCGAACTTGGGAATATTACATAGTCTCATAGGACAATCGTCAATGGGGTCAAAATTCAATTCGTCCAAATAATTCTGATAAGAAGAAACTCTGTTTCTATAGGTGCGAACTACACTACGTTTTAAAAGGGCTAATATACTATATATAAAACAATGATGGTCATTGTTTTGAACGTTAACTATGGCTTTTTTGCCAGATAAAGATCTCGGTGTTGGGATATAACTATGGCCAGCTAGTCTATTTATGGGGAAATACTTTGTTAATATAAAATCAATTTCTTTGATTTTAACAACCCGCCATCCGCTCCCTAAATATGTGAATCTTTCTATTTTATTATTTAATTTAGTAATACCATCAAGCAGAAAATTATCAGAGAAAAGTTCTGCCTTATTACTGAAAAAGTTATCTTTTATTTCACCATCTTTTTCGAATTGGATAAGAATGGCGAATTGTAATTTAACCGACCCCATTTGGTTTATTTCATATTTTAATCTATTAACTATTTTATTTGTTAATGAGATTTGTATTAGATTCTCATGTTCTACATCAAATCTAATACTTTTATGACTCCCATTTAAATCTAACCTTATTTCAGGTTCATTATCAATATTAATCGAACCCTCTATTTGATTATTATCATCGCTAATGATGATTTCTTCATCATCACTAATGATGATTTCTTCATCATCGCTAATGATGATTTCAACCCTTTTAAGTTTAGAGGGAACACACTGAATATCTGCAGCAGGTCGTTTATTATGTCTCGACGTATTATTATTGTTGTTATGTCTCGACGTATTATTATTATTTTTATTATTATGTCTCGACGTATTTTTGTTGTTGTTATGTCTCGACATATTATTATTATTATTATTATTATTATTATTATTATTATTATTGTCATTATTTTTACGTTTAAGGATTTTTCGTAAAAGGGCCTTTTTATTCAATGTAAATTGATTTAAGTGAGTAGAGTGCCCCTTATAAAAGCTAAATATTTTATATCCTGGGCAGTCTCGCATTTTGGGCACATGAAATAATTGATGCCATAGAATTTTTTACCGTAGTATCGCTTCATTTCATCATGACATTCAACAGAATGACATGTTGAAGCGACGCAATACTTCGGATATAATTTGCCTGTTAAAAAATATAAAATTTAAATATCGATAATTTTTCAATAAATTCATTCAACAATTATAAATTTTTTCATCAATAAATATAAGTTTTCAATAAATTTTTCAACAATTATAATTTTTTTCATTAATAAATATAAGTTTTCAATAAATTTTTCAACAATTATAATTTTTTTCATTAATAAATATAAGTTTTCAATAAATTTTCAATACAATTTAGCTTTTTCAATAAATTTTTCAACAATTATAACTTTTTCATCAATACAATATAGCTTTTTCAATAAAATTTTCAATAAATATAAGTTTTCAATAAATTTTTCAATACAATATAGCTTTTTCAATAAATTTTTTCATCAATTATAACTTTTTTTCATCAATAAATATAAGTTTTCAATAAATATTTCATCAATTATAACTTTTTTCATCAATAAATATAAGTTTTAGTAGGTAGTTAGGAGCACTCTGCGTTATAAAATAAAATAGGGGGAGGGGGGGGGTTATTTACAGAATAATTTCGGATTATCTTGATTACATAATGATGTAATCAACTTAATTAATTTTGTGTGTATTTTAATTAATTTTTTCGAAATTTTTTTGTGTGTATTTTTTAGTAAAATTTCGAATTTATTTTCGAATTTATTTTCAATTTTTAAAATAAAATTTTTTAAGTATTTCTAATTAAATTTTTTTAGTAAAATTTCTAATTAAAATTTTTTCAGTTTAATTTTATCAATGTAGTTTTTATATATGATTTTAAAAATATGATTTTTATATATAAGTTTAAAATATATACGATTTCTAAGTAGAATTTTCAGTATAATTTTATCGATGAAATTTTTAAGTTGTGTATTTTTTCGAAATTTATTTTTAAGATTAAGTGTATTTTAAGATGATAATGTGTATTTTAAAATTTAATTTTTTAAGCATTACATATTTTTAATTAAAGTATTTTATAGGAAAGTTTTAGTTTGATTTTTCAATTAATTTTTAATAAAATTTTTAACAAAATAATTATTAAATTTTTATGATAAAATATGTAATGTTTTAAATGATTTAAAATTTTATACATAAAACTTTTATAATTGAATAAAAAATGATATTGTTAACATAAAATAGTAATAATAATAATAATAATAATAATAATAATATTAATTCAACCGATTAAAATCTTTATAAAAAACTATAAACACATAAAATAAACTCGTAAAGGATTGAAATCTTTATAAAAAACTATAAACACATAAAATTAACCCACAAAGTATATAATAAAAATTAATCAACAAAATAAAAACAAACAAATTTTTCTATAATGTTTATTTAATAAAAATCTTCGTCTTCTTCATCATCGTCAGAGAACTGCACATCGTCTATATCTATTAGTTCTTCCTCAAAGTTAGGTTGCTGAATTTCATCTGTTGTAATTTCGTCACCTGATTCAATTTCTCCAATAATTTCATCATCAGCGACAATTTCTCCAGATATATTTATATACCCGTATGCTAAACTTTTATTTTTACCCACCCAAACCCTTTTATCATCTCTATTTGTAAGTGCTACTTTATTATTTTTAAAACTATAAAGTTGATGATTTTTTGTTCCTATTCTAAATTGTGGTGCCGAAAAGACTGAGTTTTTCTCATAACACTCTTTATAAGTTTTATGTGTTAGATCGGTATCCTTTAACGATATACCCTTAGCTTTTAGACAAGAAGATTTACCTAACAAACTATAACATTTGGGTCGAAGGAAAACCCATTCGTCATAACCTTCTCCCTTACTTTCGTCTTTAAATTTTCCAATGACCGAATCAAGTTTTTTAGAATAAAGCGGATGAGTAGAAGGATAATTAGATGTATCCAAAAGATTATCCTTCACCATTTCAGACAAAAGAATATCTAGTTTACAATTTTTAATCTCCAAGAAGAAAGAGTCTGTATCTCCAGCAACTATATTAATCTCACAATTAAATTGTTGTCGATATTTTTCCAAGTTCTTATACTGAAGCTCATACATTCTAAGTTTCGACAAGTCAAGCACTGATTGTCCTATATAACTTGGTCGATCTAAACATATCGAATCAGGATTTAACATCGCAGCTATAAGATCATTGTCAATTTTTATTGATTTTTTAAAGGTAGGTTTCGAAGTATAAGTCACAAGTTTTTTATCAGTTGTGCAAAGACGCAAATTCATTCTCTTTTTCAGATTTTCAACAGTTTTTCCATATAAACTGTTATTTAACAACTTATAATAATTTTTATCTAATGTATTTGTACTTTTAGCTCGAAGTTCAGTGTTTATGTCGATATACTTTTTAAAAATATTAGACTGTTTGAATCTTACTCCTCGATTAACATGTGTCACTTTAATACCAAGAGACATGTATAATTTTAATAATCGCCAATAAATTACATAGTTATATTTAGGATAATGAGTCAGCAACAATTTTTCAGCCTTTGAACCCTCAGGTTTCATTTTCTCTGCTGCAATTGGAAAATCATCTAACTTAACATGAAGGTCCGAAGGAATCTCAAGATCAACTTCAAGAGTATACCCATATGACAAAGATTAAGATCCAAAGTCAAACAATCATATAATATTGTATCAAATCCATCAAATATCCAATTAAATTCACCACAAGGTAATGGTTGTCTTAAAGCCCAACCGTATAAATTATTAATATCAATATATAGTAAATCTGTGTTTTCGTCGGTTTTAACATAGTGTTTATTAACAAAAGTAAGACCACCTCTAATACCTCCCTCATAAAAGCTAAGCATTTCATTTTCTGTAATTAATTCTATAGGTTCATCCAATGACATTAAAGCAGAAGACCACGACATTCCAGGAATTCCAAAATAATTTAAAAGTTCTAATCTATTGTGTGCTATCGATTTCGTTCGAAATTGTTGAAAAAAGTCTGCCAAAAGAAACAATCTAGTTTCAGGTAAACTTTCATATAATCAAGTAAAGTTCTACAATTAGTTTCATCCCAAATAAGCAGAGCTTTTTCATATTCAGCCTCAGTGACACCTTTCCAAATCGTGAGTAATTCATAAGTATCATGAAGAACATCTAAACTAGTTGCAAAATTATATGGAAAGATACCCTTTTCATCAACTATAGTCCCTGCAAAAACTGATCGAGTCAAAGGTAAAGTTGTCAGAGTTTTAACCGCTTTTGCTAAAGAATCATTTACAAATTGATAAGAATCAATAAATCTCACAATAATTTTTCCCAAGTGATCAATTAAAGAAATAAATTTTTCAGATGTTAATGGAATACATCCTAAAGCCCAAATTTTAAATTTACTCAATCCATATTTTAATATATGATGCATATCATATCCCTTCAAGTTATGGAAAATAATTGGTAAAACTTTGTTAATTTTTCTATTAATATTACAGTCATTGCAAGCAGCACCCAAGTATTCCCCAGTAAAATGATCATGATCTCTCACCGGATCCACAATATCTTTCAAACAAAGATAGCATTTTATACATGTATCAAATTGAAACTGTTGTAAGTTTGTTAAATCTTTAATTGTTTGATTTCCCATTTTATAATAATACGGTAATACAGTATATTTTGCTATTTTTTCAACTGTTTTTAAAAATTGTTCAACACAATCTTCACCTATAAATTCTTTGTATATTGTACTCCCATCAAAATTATTTATTAACAAAAGTCCTGCCGAAATTGGTAAATGTATGTACCAATCTGTGAATTTAATAAACTTATTTTCAGGGAAAGTATATAAATTTGTCCCTAACTGATTTCTCATACATAATATCTCATGCTTGTCCAATGCTTTCTTATTTTTAAATCCATTGAGACATCTATGACACCATAATGGTCGAATTCTTTCTGTTGTTTTATTTTTACAATTCAATAACCTATTGAGTGATGTAATTCCAACATAATGATATTGTTCTTCTTTATTTAATAACAATAAATTAATAATTGTTCCTTCAGTAATTTTGGACCTATGAATTATGTTTAAAAATGGATGTTTTGAAACAAAGTCATCATGTTCGGGTTTTGCTGTTTCATCATAACTAAATATATTAATTATTAATCCTTCGTTATTGGACTCAAATTTTCAAATACCATTTAATTTCATGGGCATATCATTTGGGTCATAATTTAATTCATTTAGATACTTTGTGTAACTATAAATATTATTTCTATTCTGACTAATAATCTCATTTTTTTAAGTATTGATAATATGCTATAGATAAAACATAAATTATCACTATTTTTTACATTTGTTATACAGTTTTTGTTAGCCAATTGTTTTGGTGTTTTTATATAACTTCTACCACTTAACCTACTGATGTTACTTATTTTTGTTACTATAAAGTAAATTTCAGTTATTTTTCTAATAGCCCAACTACTCCCTAACTTTGTTATTGAAGATATCTTTTCATTAATCTTTTGTATACTGTCGTCAAAGAATGATTGGGTAAGTGGTCTTGCACTGTTGCTAATATTATTTTATTTTATTTCTCCATCTTTCTCAAATTCAATTTCTATTTCAAATTGAATTTTTACATATCTAAGTTCATCTATTATCTCTCTTAATTTGTTTATTATCTCTATAGGAAAAACAATTTCTTTAATGTTCAAGTTGATCGTATCTATACTAATTATTTTATGTGTACCTCGTAAGTCACTTTGGATTATAGGCAAATTTCCTCCTATTTGTATATTGTTATTTTGCCCCATTTGTACCTCTTCCATCTCTCCATCCCATGAATCCATCGATCCGATATCTTCAATCTCTTCAACTGCTCTAACCCATGAATCCGTCGATCTGTTATCTTCGTCCGCTTCATTATCTTCGTCCGCTTCAACAATTTCGTGTGATTCCATTGTTTCATTCACCAATCCAATATCATCATTTAAATATTCCAAAATACTATTTATAGAATATGTTGTATGTTCACTAATGGGTTCACTTATAGGTGTAATTTGGATCCTGCTTAATTTAATTGCTCCTGGTTTTTTAAATAATTTAATTTTTTTAACATTAAACTGTCGCAAATGATTTTTATGATGGTCATAAAAGTCTAAATAGGGAATGGGTTGGGAAGTTATGCATACGGGACATATAAAATAAATTGTATTATGGTATTTTTTACCATAATACTCTTCCATTTTTTTGTGACATTTTATTTTATTATGCACAGTTAATTGGCAATAATTGGGATATAATTTACCTAGTAATAAAATAAAAATTAATTAAATTATTAAAATAAATGTGCAAGTATGCAAATAATAAAAATCACTTATTTACTATAAATAAAAATATTTTTGATGAAAAAGTAAGAATGTCAAAAGTATATGAAATACTCCTAGAAGAAAACAGTACAGCTGTTATTGGGATGACATTTAAGCCTCCTGTTCAATACTTTCAATACAGTATGAACTATTTAAATTTCCTTATTACATATACGTTCAAAGTAATGTTTATTTTAATTTAATTTGATTAATTATTTTTTAGGAATCAGTTAATTTAAAAGCTTATGATTACAATATTATGATTGGAAATATTGAAGAGGAAGATCGAAAAAATATTTCAGATATTCTCCATTTGTTGAATAACGAAATTGTTTTTAATGAAAATTTTTCATTTATTAATTGTGAAAGTCAATTGAAGGATCAAGTACAAGATAAAAAAAATATAAAATTCGGATAATTATTAAAGGAGTCAAGATTAACAATTCTATCATCAAACCTATTTGGAAAATTCTAAATGTTGTTGAATAAATTTTTTATCTTTTGTAAAGTTGAGTTTTGTTGATTTTTATAATTTGTAACTAATAGTAAACACGTCATTTAAAAAACGTTTACCTCGAGTATCTATTATTTTAATAAAAAATTTTTGAGCGGGGATAATTATTGACAAATTATATTCAAAAACTTGTTCTCTAATAAAATATAGTTGTCAGTTTTTAAATAAACAATCAAGGGGTCTGCCCTTATTTTCGATCAATAATAATAATAAAGGGGCATCAGTCCTTCATTATTGCTAAAAATTCAAGTTTTTAAATAAAAAAAACAAGGGGTCTGCCCTTATTTTTGATCAATAATAATAAAGGGTCATCAGTTCTTAATTATTGCTAAAAATTCATGTTTTTAAATCAAAAAAAAATCAAGGTGTCTACCCTTATTTTTGATCAATAATAATTAAGGGGCATCTGTCCTTAATTATTTCTAAAAATTCATGTTTTAAAAAAAAAAAAATCAATGGGTCTGCCCTTATTTTTGATCAATAATAATAAAGGGTCATCAGTTCTTAATTATTGCTAAAAATTCATGTTTTTAAATCAAAAAAAAATCAAGGTGTCTACCCTTATTTTTGATCAATAATAATAAAGGGGCATCTGTCCTTAATTATTTCTAAAAATTCATGTTTTAAAATAAAAAAAAATCAAGGTGTCTGCCCTTATTTTTGATCAATAATAATAATGGGCATCAGTTGTTCATTATGATTAAATATATAACATGAAAAAATATATAATAAATCCAATAAAAAACTTACATTTTCGAACATTAATTGCACTATCCCTTCTGAATCAGAGAATGCAAACTTCTATTTAAAGAAATATTAAATCAATTGATAATTTAATAAATTATTACTTGATTCGATATTTGTTAGTATTGGTTGATAACCTAATAATAAATTAAAATGAATTTAAATTAAATTCTAATCTTACTTAAATTTGGATAACTTGGATCATTTTGGATGAATTGTGGGTAATTTGTGTAACCTAATAATAAATTAAAATGAATTTAATATAAATACTAATTTTACTTAAATTTTGATATCCACCTATTAATTGTGGATAATTTGTGTAACCTAAACATAAAATTTAATAAAATTATAAAAAAAAATCTTACTTAAATTTTGATAATTATTTCCTCCATTTGCAATTTTAGGATAATTTTGTTGATAATATCCATTATTTTGTGGAATTAATAAATTATCTAAAATATATAAGGTAAATTTGTAATAAAATATAAAATTTAAATTACTTGATACATATTTTGTTACTATAGTTATTAGTATTGTTCATTTTCTAAAATTGTATAATGTTAATAAAAAAAATAAAAAGAAAAATTAAACTTACTACTTAAACTGTTTTGTAAATTATGACAAATTATAAAAATGTTTTTCTATTTATTCAAATGTGTGTATTTATTTTGACCAATCAAAATAACACATCTACTCTTGTATTAACCAACACACATTACCAATCTAGACAAAATCATATTAGGTAATAAACACAATGATACAAAAAATTTATTTAGATAACATCCCCACCATTTTGATGAGTGCTATAAAAGTTTACAATGTCTGGATTACTCATTTATTTTACGGAAATGTAATGTCAAGTAAGTTTTGTCTTGTTTACCAAATATATATTTGCCACTGTCATCACAAATATTGATTTCTATATTGTTTATATACGAGGATGATACTGGTAAATACATTGGATTTTTCTCAATGAATTGAACAAGGTCGTCTTTTTATGTTTTTCTATCCAAACACATTTAAGAAGGGGAACACTTAATTCACCCACAAGAATTGGTTCAATAATATTTGTATAAATCATCATTTGTATATTTCTTTGCATTATAGTTGGTAAACTAGATCCAACAATGATCTTTTCATTATAAGATTCCTCAATTAATCCCAAACTAAGAGCCAACAGTTTACTAAATTTAACACTTCTAACATCTTCTTCCAATTCAATTTTAACAAGTTGATCTTGTTTAATTTCACAAGACTTGAAAGGATGGGGATAAGATATCATTAACTGATCAGTGACTTGTGAAAGTTCAGTAATGAATAAATTTTCTTTAAATGTCTCAGTATACTCTACATCATAATAATAAGTTATAGTTAATCGTATAATATCAAATTTTGATTTCTTATTTGGTATACGTATCTGATTCAATTCATCATTAAAATCCACTTCTTTTTTATTAAATCCCAAGCAATTAGCTTCTTCAATACTATCAAATGCTATTTTGAATGGAAAATATTTACAATTAATGTTCAAAGTTTTATTGTCAATTTATATCAGATAAAATGTAGAGTTGTGACTAATTGTATAGTTTCCTTCAATATAATAAAAATATTCATAACTATTATGTAATGTACTCTTGGTATATTTGATATAAGAGTTGTTATAAAATGGAAAATTATTGTACACAAAAGTGAATTCAGTTAAAGCAACTTCCCATTCCCCATCTAAGTAAATCTGATTTGGAAATTCTACATTAAACTTTCCAGCTTCATTATTTGGAAATGTAAGTGGACAACTATTACTGGGTAAATTCACGTAAAAATCTCTTTTATTCATTTACTTTTCTAAAATGTAACGATAAATGTGTTTTTGTATCTTTGCTAAATTTTATTAATTTCCCACTATCATCTCGAATATTTATTTCAATGATGTTTATAGTTGAATACGATACTGGAAGGTACATTGGATTCTTCATTTCTAATTGTAAGATTTCTCCTTGATCATATTTTTTAATCCAAATTGATTTTAATAGTGGAACTCTAACACCACCAACATTTATTGGTTCGATAATATTTGAATAAATGAACATTTGTTGATGATGATGTAATAATTTCGGAATTTTAGTGCCAAGTATATTTTTTTCCGAAAAGTTACTTAGTTTTAATCCCAAAGATTTAGCTAAGTTTGTGTCAAAAGAGATATTTGAAATGTCATCTGCAAGTGTTATTTTGACCAATTCATTATTTTGAATTATCAATTCTTTAAAAGGAGAAGGATTAAATGACAACAAATGTCCTTGTAATTCTGATAAAGTGTTTATGAATAAATTATCTTCAAGATATTTTTCAAATATTAATTTTATTCATAACTTATATTTATACCAAATTGTTCCATAACACCATCATCAGTAAATTTTGGTAATTTTATTCGACAATGATCCTCTTCACAAATGATTGATGTAGATTTTAGTCAAAAACTAAACGCATGTTAAATATCGGGGAATGTTACTTTAAATGGAACATGTGGACAGACAATAACCAAAATCTCATATTTTTCAATAAACATGTCAACATCTGGAGTATATTTTGGATTTATTATTTCATAAGTATGATTTTGATTATTTATTTTCAAATACTTTATTTCACTACCACTCTTTACAGATTCATAACGTATACAAGAATTACTATAATACGGAAAAGGATTATACAAAAAAGTGAAATCAATCAATACAACTTCCCATTCACCATTCAAGTAGACAGAATTTACTTGTACATTAAAATTACTAGCTTCGTTATTAGGATAAATAAGTGGACAACTATTACTAGGTAAAATCATATAAAACTGGTTTTCTTTCATAATATTTATTTAATCAATTGAGATGAGGATATCCAAGTTGGAGTTTCGTATCCATGCCACTTGACGTAGTATTGTTTATATTTACCAACATTTTTAGTTTTTAAAATCTTTTGAATTCTAAATATTGTTGGGATTGGAATGACTTGGAGTTCTTGTTCGTAGAATTTTCCACTAATTTCTTTATTCTCATGATCTGCTATTAAATACATTACTGGATTCTGTTTTGTATCTATTTTCTTTATTACATATACTTCATCGCTCCAATTGTTGTCAAAATTCTTGATGAACGGAGAAGTACTGATTTTACTAATTCTTACATGATCACCAACCTTGTATTTTGGCTTATCGATTTTTTCTTTCTTTAAATTTTGGTTTCTGTTGGTGTCTGTAATGTCAACAGGTCTGAGACCATTTAATCCTTTATGTGGCGAATGATTGTAACTAAAAATAATTTTCGGTAAAACATGTATCCAAGTTTTATTACCCTGATGCACAAAGTATTTTTTCAATCTTTCTCTCAAAGTTCGATTAAATCTTTCAACATAACAAGCTTTGAATTGCGAGAATATGAAGTAATGATTGGCTTTGATAACTTCTTTTACTTTGCTATTATAAAATTCTTTACCTAAAATACATTAAAATAAATAATTAATTAAATTTATTACCCAAATCAGTCTGTAGATTGTGAGGTTGTCCGTCTTTAAATAATTTTTTAATTGCAATGGCCATTTCATTAGCTGATTTAGTTTTTGTTGGAATAGCACGGGCATATCTACTGAAAACATCAATACATGTTAAAATATATTTGTACCCCTTGTTGATTCTCGAATAAGGTATCATTTCCATCAAATCCATTTGCCATAAATCATTGATTCCTCTTGTTTTGTATGGTCTGGTTGGGAATCTTTTCAACATTGGTTTATTTAAACTATATGCTAGTTGGTCTGATAACCATTTTTGAGTCTCTTTTTTAGAATTAATCACTCTTTTTGTTAATTTTTCTACACCACCAAAACCATCTGGATCTTTTGGATTTGTCTAGATTGTTTTGAGTGGATTTTTGGTTAATTGATCCTTTATTATTACAACAAGATGTTAAAATATGTACAACTTTATCTGGTTTAGAGTATTGTAAACCCATTAAGATCTTAGGGATGAAATTGCACTAATTGCGGATAAAACTATAGGAATTAATGTACCCAATAACCCACTCTTTTGTTTATACATTATTCTTTTCATTAAACTTCTATTTTTAGTGTCTACCAATGATAAAAGGGATCTCTTATGTCTTTGTAATACCACTCTTTTAGCTTTACTGATATTAACATTACCCCCGAACTATATTTACAATAACTTCAAGCAAATGGTCAATAACAAATGAAGAAAAAGCTTGTAAAATTGCTATTCTTTTATTATTTTGTGCCTTTACCAATGCATTGAAATATGGTAGACTACGTTCAAATTTCATGTTTACTAATTACAATTAATTATTATTGTTTATAATTTGATCCACTTCTTTTTTAAAATCTTCTTCTTTTTTAGATTCTTCTTTACTTTTGATTTGGTTTTACGAATAACTTTTTTGGGTTGAATTTCATTTTTGACAAGTACTTTTTTAAATGACATGATTGATAATCATTTATTTGTTTTCAATTTTGTTTATAAATCGTAACCCCTTTTTCATTAAAAATATCTGTTCGGATACGTAAATCGTCACTACATTGTTGTGTAAAATCAAAGAATAAATATCCATGTGGAACGCTTGTAGCATCTTGGAATGATTCAATTAAAAATTTTCTATTGTTTGGATAAGCTTGCCTGGCTAAGAAATCGATAATCGTTTGATCGCGAAGATTTTTGAAAATAACTAGGTATTGAACATTTAAATAACGAGTTCGATGACTTCCTCCTTGATGAAATAAATTTTGAGTTATGAAAATAACAGTAACTCCACAATGTCTACTGATTTTTGTAAACAAATTATTGAAATCTTTTTCCTTATTTGCTTCTTGATACAAATCATCTATAATTATTACATCGCCTCGACGTAACCTAGACGACCAGTTTTTATCAAATCCTTTAACTATTGTCATTTTCAATTTACAAAACTGATTTTGTGTCAATCCATGTTCTTCGTCTGTAGCCCTATGCCAATATATTTTATTGAATTTTGATTTGAACATGTTTGACTGCAATAAATTACATACAAATAAAGTTTTTCCGCTCCCACTAGGCCCTACAATTTGATTTACTGCATCATTTCTTAATTCCATTTAATTTAATTTAATTTAATTTAATTTGTTTATAATTTGATATACTGATTAATTTATTTTGAAATCAGAAAATGATTAGTAATATTAATTATAGAGGAAAATGTGAAGTAACTGGAATGAAGTTCTCGACCGGAAAACCTCAATATGTAGTGGATAGAAGTGGAAAGTATCCAATCTTATTCTTCAAGAGCGGAAAATGCAGAGTAATGGATTGTAAAAGATCATTACAGGAAGGAGATCTAAAATATCAGATTCAAGATTTACAAATTCAATCATTATCTTTGAATATTGACATGTGTTGTCGAATCAACTTGTATGATTTGTCCACAAAAACAGAAAACATTTACGAACCGGAACTGTTTCCTGCATTAAGACTTGTCAAGTATAATCCACTTTGTGTGAATGTATTTGCAAGCGGAAAAGTTGTTGTCATGGGGATAAAAACACTAGAATACCACAGTCTAGTACAAGAAATATTTAATTTTATAAAATCAAAAACTAATAATCTTAATACCGACGAAGAAATACTAGATTATTTATTAAGCACTGATTGTGTTTAAATAGATTCAATTCTGACGATTGTAAAAATTATTATTATTATTATTATTATTATTATTATTATTATTATTATTATTATTACTATTATTATTATTATTATTATTATTATTATTATTATTATTATTATTATTATTATTATTATTATTATTATTATTATTATTATTTTGATAACGCTAAATTTCTTTGATCGTAATCAAAATGTATAAAAATTTCATTGTAAAAATTATCCGAAAAATTTTATCTTAAAAATTCGTATATAAAAAAAATCATCGATAAAATTATACTGAAAACAAGCTAAACCTTGTATAAAAAATTTCAACATTTAATTATGTTAAAAATTTATTACTTTGAAAAATTATATTTTAAATTAAAAATTATACTAAAAATTTCATCTTAAAAAATAATTTATAAAAAATTTCATCGATAAAATTATACTGAAAATTCTACTTAGAAATCGTATATATTTTAAACTTATATTAAAAACTCATATTTTTAAAATCATATATAAAAACTACATTGATAAAATTAAACTGAAAAAATTTAAATTAGAAATTTTACTAAAAAAAATTTAATTAGAAATTCCTAAAAAATTTTATTTTAAAAATTGAAAATAAATTAGAAAATAAATTAGAAATTTTACTAAAAAATACACACAAAAAAAAATTTCGAAAAAAATACACACAAAATTAATTAAGTTGATTACATCATTATGTAATCAAGATAATCCGAAATTAATCTGTAAATAAACCCCCCCTCCCCCTATTTTATTATGCAATTTTTTATGTTCCAGAGTGCTCCTAACTACCTACTGACACATCACCGCAAGTCAATAAAATCTACACACACCAACCAAACTGTGTAAGTGCGGTGTAAGTCCGCCAATAGTTTGTGCCCGTGAAGGCTACGGCGTGAGAACGCAGTAGCTGGAACGTCAATATTATCTATTATAGGGGAAATTGGGCGATGGTGAAGTAGTCTTTTGGCTGCCCCTCTGCTTCCCATTTCCCGAAAATTCGGCTAAAATCATCACACCGAGTAGTCCAGTGGGCACTCGTAATATTCTAACATGAACATAAAATGATCTTAAGGTCAAAATTAAATTGGAATAACGGGAACGGGTACTAAAAATCGTTGCTGTGATCATCTATCTGCTAAATAAATACTAACATTATAAAAATCAACTGTTAATATTGGTGGGTTACAGGGTTTCATATCTTGCTTGACTTCCTGGCGACCCTAGTAACGCCATACAAAATGTTGCTGATCGCCACTTGGCACCCGTTGCTAGGCAACGTTGGTAATGTGTTCAAGTGGTGGAATGCCCGCAAAAATTGAGTACCATATGCTAGTACTATAGTTGCTCGGACAATCCTCGGGTTCACGAGCTGTCGATAGAAGACCTATGCTCGCTTTACTTGGTCCCCTACGTGGAAATGCGAATTAAATTTAGACTGATAGGTGTAGGTGATTTCGAGTCTACCCCACTATGACTGAATACATGAGAGATGATTTATTTAATGAACAAAAGGACATGCAAGATAAGTTAAGTTGATCGACTTGACGCTTGTGCGGCTCGGCGTCGGGCCCGTTCCTTGCGACCCGGCCGGCGGACGGTTGGTTGGATAGCTGCCGACTTTGAGCTTGGTGCGGCACCATCAGCGACGCGTTGACTTGGCAGTTGGGAAGGGGCGAAGATGAGCGGATACGTTACCGCTTCCCCTTCCCGACAGGCTGCTAAGGCAACTTCTAAGCCCCTGATCTGTGTGCGCAGACTCCGATTGAGCTGGCGTTCTTCGGCCCAGCCTTTTTGAGCTGCGGTGAGTCGTTGGTAGAGGATCTTCGTCCGTTTGGGGTCTAAACAGGTCGCCTTGACCTGTTGCACTTCACGAGTTAACTGCAGTATCTGGCTGAGCAGCTCCGCGTTTGCCTGCCGAGCGCGGGCTATCTCGTCTCGCATTAGTTTCAGGGCCGACATTTCTATAAAGAAAAGAATATCAATTTTGTCTAATAAGGAGAACTCTAATTATTTCAAACATGATCATAGCGGAAATCTCATTTAAAACAAAATTCTAAGATGACAATTCATTATAATTTATCATTATCAACATCACTAGACTACAAATGATAGTTACGATTGTATCGGGAGGTTCATGACTCTTCGAGAAATTTCCTGACTCCCTCTTCCGGTGGATAACCGGGAATAATGGGCACTGGTCGTCGGAGGTTGCGTGCCGGTCGTGCCGGGTACGTCTCCGCGAGGCGTCCGACGAGGATGTCCTCTTCAACGTTGGCGAGGTACATTCTCGCCTTCACAACGTGCAAATCGACCTCTTCCTGGATCTTCTCCCACTGCGCAAGGAGACTTCGTGCATGATCGAGGGTCTCCTCGGCAGGGTACTGTTCCTCCTCTGGTCGGTGTGGGTCATCTCCTCTGCCTAGTATTTGCCATAGAGACGGGCACGATCGTTTCGGGCGTGGCTCCTCGAGAGTCATTGACGGGCGCGCTCGTTTCCAGGCTCGGCGCCATTCATCGGCCTCTTGTTTTGAAATCAAATTTGGCAACATGAATTCTTCTGAAATAAGTAAATGTAATATATTCTCTCACTAATTTATAGGGATATTAAATCAACAATCTCGAGTTCATGCAACCTTAAATCATCCGTTGATTCTAGGGGGTACATTGACTGGTTAAATTAGCGTTCAGTGAACTTGATAGCCGAGTTGGAATTGTAAGAATTATGGCGATGAGATGTATGGGTTTGTGTATTCTGGTGATTTCTATAGTTCCTTTATGCTGAAGAAAGGTTATGGGAATAGAATATGTAATGTATATCTATAGATCGTCTGAGTTAGTTGGGTTGGGTTGGACCGGACCGGATTTATGTGTGGAAGAACGTCTGTTTATGTGACCTAGTTATTTGAGATCAAATTCATTTAACATTTCTGCTGTTGGGGGAAAACATACTCGCGTCGGTTATATGCGTTGACGTAATTATTAACAGTTATTGCAATTATTAATGCTTATCGTAATTACCAACGGTTATCGTAATTATTAATGCTTATCGTAATTACCAACAGTTATCGTAATTATTATTGGTTTTCCATCCGTATTTGACTCGTCTAATTATTACTCTAACGGAAATGATTGTTGATATATTTCATTCTTTCTCGCGCTGGTTAATTGTCGGAACGGATGTGTCGGATCGGATGCTTTGGAAACTATTGGCTCTTATCCGGTCACGATATCCGTTCGTGCTTCAATTATTGATAGTTCGTCGCGAATCAAATATGCAAATCTACTAATCGAACTTCACTTTGTCTGTTTCTCTAACAGTTGACGTTGGAATTGTCGTGGATCTAGTTTTGTGCGTTCATTTCTGTTGGGTGGTACTTAAGTTGTCATGGTCGGTACTGTCCTATCGGGGATTTGTGGTTAGGTAATCCGATTTACTTTCTACTGATTAGTTCATTGTCTATGGTTTTGAGGAACTACGCTGTGTGGAGGGTTACTTGCGACAATTATTCGGATGGGGTCGATCGTTGGTGGTTCTCGATGTTACTCATAAATCAGATCGTATTGTGAAAATTAACTGTTGGAATTCATGAAGTCAAAGAATTATAAAACTATAGTATCGCATTAGTCGGTCGATTTAATGGTTGGGAAAAAATTTCTTAGATCAATGCAATAAATGTTCTCCGTTTTGTTGTTGATTTTAAAACTTTTCATTTTTATTGGATCACTTCGTGCTGGAATTCATCGATGTTTGGGTTTGGTGATATTTGTATCTTATTTGTGTGGAGATTCAAAAGGTATTGTTATTATTTCAATTAGAAGTACAAACAGATTGCATCGTTTTAATTCTTTAATTTAAACTACCAAACGTTTGACTAATGGAGTATTTCATTAATTCAGCCAACATCTTAGTTTAAAACGTGAATTCATCTTACTTTTTCCCTAATCTATTTTGATTTTTATTGGTGGATTACTTTGTTATTTAGGGGAAATTAGTTTAATTTTCTCGAAATTTATTGGATCAAATTTTCCGATCGATCATCCTGAGTTTTCCTTACTAATTACCTTAGGGTTTTTCCTTATCGTTAATCAATAGATAGGTTAATCAATTTTAATAAACTATTTTCAACGTTTGACTTAATAACTCTAAGTTTTACTTTCCTTTTACACCAGGGTTGTGAGAGTTTTATCAAAGTTTATTTTATCGCTACGCAAGCTGCTTTAATTTTAATCAAGGACTTGATCTAAGTTAAACCCGTGAGTCACGTAAATTCTTTTAGCCATCATTTTATTTACATCCAATTGAATTAAGGAAATATTTACTTTTAATGAAAACTTATTAACTTGATAGATAAAAGCAGTTTAAGGGACTCACTGAGTTGCTTACAATATTTTATTTTCAAATGTAATTTACCGTACTACTAATTAAATTATTTTCCAATATTAGTTCAATTCACCGAATGATAGATTTATAATTAGTTTACTTTTACTCTATTATTTAATTCAATCAAAAAATTATTTGTAGCTAATTTTATTTTTATCCGTAACTTAATTTAATTTACTCTATGAGATAATTGTAATTAATTTATTTTTAAATCCATAATTTAATTTAATTCTAATCAATTTATTTTGTTTTTTAATCCATGAGGTAATTTAAGTTAATGATAATTATTTCGAAAATAAATTCAATTTAGTACACCAATGATCAAATTAATTCAAATTGTTAATTCAGGTTAACTCTATCAACGACTTTAGTTTAGTTTATCCCGTACCTTTTCCCTTTAATAGATCCTAGGCGCATTTGTGTTTACATTATATTTATTGAGTGCCCACTGGACTACTCGGTGTGATAAGTTTAAGCCGTGTGTAATCTGATTTTAGGTCGATTTTTCTGAATTGAGAAACGAGGAAGCAGCCAGAGACTTCTTCCTTATTCCTCGCTTCAGCTATAGGGATAAATATTTACGTTACGACCGCTGCGTTGCGCACGCTGAGTCTTCACGGGTGCATATCATTGGCGATTGTCCACGCTCTTACATGCATCTGCACTATGTTGATTTTACTATCTTGCGTGATGTGTCGGCTGTGGGCCGGAAAAATTTCGACATAAAAATTTATAAAAGCATATAGAATAAGTTAGATATATGTAGAACAATTTAGATATATTAATAATATTTATTAATTATACAACAATTCAACAAAATTACCCTTCATTGACCAAAATAACAAATATCATCATATTGCATCCAAATAACATAAAACAAAATGCCACTCCCCCCACGTCGTCGCCAAGCAGAGCTCTAAGAGATGCTATGGACGGGACGTGGAAAGAGGGTTCCACTATAAACAATGCTCACCTAAAAATGAGTTCCTGAAAAATTCAAAGTAAAATTGAATAATCTTCGAATAACGTCTAAAATGGTTTTAAAGTTTTTAAAATAGTCCTAACAATTTCAAAAAATGGTTAGTTCTCAAAAATGGTTTTTGGTTTTTTAAGGTTAACTTTAATGTGAAAATGGATCAGTATATATACCTATTTGTGTGACGTGTGAAATTTGATGCAGTAAAACAAAATTCGACCTTGTTATTTTCTAGCAAATTCTATTATTTATTTTTATTATTTTTCGATTTATTTTTATAATTTTTTATTTAGAATCTTTATTGAATTATTGCTAATTCAAATTTTTCGATTTAAATTTCACTTTAATGAACTTTAATTGATTTTTTCAATTTCGTCGAATTTGTCGTGTTTTCATGTTGTATTTGTGTAAATATCGTGCGGATCTTGGTGCATTTTGTTAATATTTTAATTTTATTTTTATGTTTGTTATTTTATATTTAATTCTTTTATTTCTCAGATTTTATCGGGTTTACTTGGTGCTTTTCAGGTTTATTTTAAGTTTCGTGTTGTATCTGCGTGTGTGTTTCTGATCCATTTAAACATTTTTCAAGGCCATTTACGTTCTGGCCCAACATAAAACACTCGGGGGTCCGTAAAATTGCGACCCGCAATTTCAATTGATTTCAAAATGATACATACGTTTCCATTTTCAATATTCACATTCATAAAAATTTCTACGGTAAGATTAATCATTAAGATAAAGATGGACTTAAGGTCCTACTACGATACGTAATCAAATAAAATCAGATAGTTCAGTTTTAATATCAGTGCAAGTTTTGTAATATCAGTTCAAATCACTGTTGATCGGTACGAGTTAATCAGTACAAATCAGTGTAAATCAGTTATATTTGGCTTCGAATGAATCACTGACGGCTTGGGTTTCGCTTTCAAGCTGGGCTGATCTTGAAGGGTGATTGATGGAAATCTGCGAGAGTCTTGTCGTTTCGTTAGTTTTGGTAATTTTCCGAATTTGGGTGAACATTCTTCTGACCTTTTGAATTTGGGTATTTTGCCTCTGTTTGTTTTTTATTAGGCCGATGACGAGACAGGATATTAGGAGTATCATGTTAGAAGTTATACTAACCAGTAGTATAAGTTTGATTGATAGACTTGTTGTACTGGGTTCATTTTTCTGTCCCACTTGTTTTCCTGGTTGTTTTTTAATTGATAGGACGATCTTTTGAATTTCTTGGATTGGTTTATTATTGGGATTTGCTTTGGCTTTTCTTTGAATTTGTCTGATGAGGGTTTCTAGGGTTTTCTTTATTTCACGGTTCTCATTTTTTATATTGGCTATCTCTTCATTATTTTTCAGTAGGGTTTGTACCATTATTTGGGTTTTCTCGATATTCTGTTTTAATTCGTCTTTGTTTTCTTTTGTGGGGCATTGCATACATTGGAGGTTTATTTGTTGACATTCTTCATTATCAGGGTTTCTGCAAATTTCTTTGAAATCGGCACAGGTACTGTCTTCTCTTCTGAAGGGTTGGGATTTCTCGCATTTTTCTAACGGGTTCTCAGTATTGCATTTTCTCATTATTATCATCATTATTATCCACAGGTTTGGGTTCATACTTTCTATTTTTATACGTAATTAATTTTATATTTATTTACAAGATTATTTCGTTTATTTACAGTGGAGTTTAGCCCTTTTTACTCTTTCTCTTTTTCTGGGGTTGAGTGTCTCTCGCACTCCTCTTTAGTCCTACTCTCTGAAAATCTCATTATCAGGACTTGGGCTTTTATTAATCGCTCGGTTATTTTTGGGAGTTCTTTTAGTCGCTCTTTGTTTTCTTTGATTATTCTTTGTTGGTTATTTATTTTCATCTGAAGATTTATTTCTTTCGCTTGCTTTCTTTTAAGTTGACGTTTACTATTTATGCGTTTAGCTGTTTGCTTTTCCAGCTTTCGTCTCGCTTCCTGGAGCTGTTCGGTTAATGTTTTAATTTCGTCCTGAGCTTGTTGATGGCTCTCTTTTATCTCTCTGGCTTCTTTACAACTGTCTTCTAGTTGTAGCACGTATCTCTGTTCGCTTTTTCTGCTGTCTCGCATTCGTTCTGCTTCGGTTTTCCAATAGTCTTCCAGGATTACACGGGTTTTTATTTCAGCTAATTCTCGTCTCAATCGTTCATTTTCTCTCTTTTGATCTCTGTTTTCTCCCCTGCTAGATGTTAGTTTTCGTTTTATCATATTGGTTAGTTGTTTAGATTGTATTAACTGTTGATTTATCCGGGCGATTTCTGATTCTTGCTTCTCCACTAATTCTTGCCATTCTTTTCTTTCTGTTCTCCATCTTTTACTGTAATATCTCAGTGGGTCTTGCTCGATTGGTTCTACTAATTGAATTGGGCTTGGTACGTATTCTCCGTCTTCTAGATTCATTCGGATTTCTACTTCATTCAAATTCATGCTAAATATACATCGATTACAATTTTTTGTTTTTATCGTTTTTATTATTTTTATTATCTTTTTACACTTTTTACAATTTTCTCTTTTAGGTTTACATTGTCACTTCGTCCGTCTCCCCGAATCCTTCATCGGGTTCGGCGGGTACTTGAGTTGGCATTTCCGTCGGATATAACGGCATAAGCAGGATTGGTGGTCGGCTCTGCAAGGTATTTATTTCTGCACGTAAAGCGTTTGATATTTGTATCTCTTCGTCTAAGAGATAGGCAAGATATTCCGTATTTTCTGTTAATTCTTCCACTTGCGTTTCTAATCGATGCGTGTTTTCTAACGCTTTTAGTTTTTCAATTTCTTTTCTCAAATTTTGTTCGTTTTCCTCGTATCCTTGCTTTATCGCTTTTATCTCTGCTTCAACTTGTTCTTTCAACTGATCGTTGACTTCGAGTTGATGTCTCAACTGAATTTCTTTGAATACTGTAACTCCTCGGTGTCCATTCACCTCCTGCTGGAGTTCTGTTATCCTCTCGTTTAATTGTTGGATTTGTCGTCTTTCATCAGTTTGTTCGTTTAAGGTTTCCAGTATCTTCTGATTTAATTGATCAATCCATTTTCTGTGGGCCTTTTCGGTTTTTCTGAGCCTGTCTATTGTATTCTTTCTGATTCGTTCGTTGAATTCTAATGTTTGTATTTGGTTACTGTAATCGTCGAGTGTATGTTTCTGCTCTTCAATCTGCTCCCATAGCTCCCAATCTTCGGTATTCAACAATTTCTTGGGTAATCGTCTTATCTCTTTTTTGGCTTCCTGATACTGGTCCTTCCATTTTCCTGCTTCTAATTTAATCCAACTTTCTTTCTTTTCCGTTTTTATTTGTTGTATTCGTCTTTGTCGATGAGCTTCGTCCTGCTCGATCTGCATCTCTTTTACTCTGGTTTGTTGGTACTCAACTTCCTGCTCTAATTTCACTATATAGTTAGATTGTTTTGCGTTGGCGTCCTCCCATATTTTGCATTCTATTCGCCATTTTCTTGCTTGATCGGTTATCTGAGTCAGCATTCTTTCTTGTCTATCGTCTCTGGGCTCTCTAATTTTCTTTGCTGGTTTTTGCCCTTGGTTTCTCAGTTTATTGATCTCGATCTTTGCGTTTTCCCATTTAGCTTTGTACGCTCTTGTTCGGTCTTCCTCTTCGGCTATTTGCTGAATATAATGTCTGATCCGCGATTCCCAATTACTTCTTGATTGTTCTCTGTCTTCTGTCCATTTGATTTTCCAGTATCTTGCTTGTCGTTTTGCCCATTCTTTGGCTTGTTCCATATGGGTTCTCTTGGTCTTCTCTATTCGGTATTGGGTGCTAATTCGCCCAATTTCCTCCTGCATTTGCTGTATAATTTTTATCGTCTCCTCTCCTTCTTCTCGTATCTCTGCTTCTTTGTCTTTTATCACTTCCCGCAATCTTTCGATTTCGCTTTGTATGTCCTGCTTCTCTTGCTCTAGGGTTTGTATCTCTTTCCTTTGGTTTTTGATTCTGGTTTGGTTCTGTATAAACTCCTTCATCATTTCCTCTTCTCGCTCTTGGTACGTTTTCTCTTTTCCTTCTGGGTAAATTATTTTTTGTTCTAGTTGTTTTTCCCACTTTTCTTTCATCATTTTCGTTTTTAGAGTCTCTTGCACTAATTCCTCTTCTGCGATTAGTAGCATTTCTTTTAATTGTAACGTTCTTTGTCTCCATAATTCTGCTTCCTCACTCGTTACTTTTATTGATTCTGATTGATCTTTGATTGCTGGTTTTGACTCTTCAGCCTCTTTTACAACTTCTTTTGTCTCGTTTGGATTCATAATTGTTTTCTAAATATTAATAATCGATTATTCTCTCTTTTCAATCATCTCAAATTTTTATCATAATTTACATCATCTCGTATTTTTGTGATTTTTGAGTTTTTATTATTTTTTGTTTTTACGTTTTTCTCTATTTACACTTTTTACACATTGTTTTCGGTTTCTATCTACTGATCAGCGAAACGGAATCCTTTGATCCGCCCGTTGATCGCTTTCTACATACTGGACATATATTGACTTTTATCCCGCACGCTTCACATGTGACCATATGTCCACAAGGCATATAAATTATTTCTACATGTTTTTGCCAACATGTTACACATTGATACTGCTCCAAAATAGCTTCTTTTATTATTGATTTGTCGCGATTCTCTTTAGGTTTCTCTTGATATCGCTTGATTGCTCGGATTATTGCTTGTGTCGAGTCGTACCATTCTAAATTATTGGCTAACCTTTCCTGGATTATTTTCCTCATTTTTTGAGTATCCACTCCTGATAATAGCATTATGGTTCTCGTTTTTGGTCGATCCAAAATATCTTCTATTTGCTGGTTGGTAATTATTATTTCGATATTCTTTGACTCTTTTTCTTGTTTATACATACATTTTCCTTTATGTTTTAGCTTTTTGACATTCTGATCTGGTATTGGCTGTTGATTTTTACATCCTTCGCACATTATTCCTCTGGCTGTTTGGCAATATCCTTGACTCGCAAATTCTGCTGCTCTTGGGTTTCCTTTGAAAGTTTTAATTCTCTCTTCGAATGTTCTATTTATAGTCTCTTTTTCCCATATTAGTTCTGTTGGATCTTCGAAATTCTTTATTATCGTTGCCTTTTTCTCACCTCCCTTTTCGTCTTTGTCTAATTCCGATTGTCGAAGTCCTTCTGATCTGTTCATCGCTTGGTTTCTGACGTCTAAATTTAACATAAATGGACATCTCGGGAGTTTTTCTCGATGTTCCCGTTTTGCTGTTTCTCCTTTTTTCCATTGTGCGAGTTTTCCTTGGCAAAAGATGCATGTTACTTCGTCTGGTCGCTCTGACGTTCCCGTAAAATAAAATCCTTGTGCGGCCATTTCTTGGCTTTGTCGGTCACTGAATACTTTATTATTTTTAAACGTTAGATATCTTTGTTCCTCTTTTCTCAAGTTTTCGTCTTTTACCCTCATTGGTGGGTATACTTTTGTCCTGATTTGTTGTGGTCTTTCTTCTACATCAAAATCCGCATAGTATGTTATTGCTGCTGTTAGTATATTGGTTTTTTCCTCTTCTTCTGGTTTTTTCCATAGTCTCGTCCATATCGAATCTGGTCCTTCTCTCATCTGTACTGTTATTTCTTCGCTGGTTCCGCTTGCCATCTAAATATCGTCATTATTTTTGAATTTTTGAATTTTTTTTTTTTTTTTTTTTTTTTTTTTTCTGATTTTTCTGATTATTTGTAATTTTTTGATTTTTATTTGGTTTTTTATTATTTTATTTACATTTATTTACACTTTCTTTTTCTTTTTACAACGTCTTGTCTGGCTTCTCCACTTCTAACTTTATATACAGATTATCTTCTCGCAAGAATCCTTCTCCTCTCAATCGTTGTTGTGGATAGAAACGTGGTGTCCCAATCGCTGTATTCCAGTCGGTTGTTGGTCTTCCCATCTGTGGTTCATTTCCTGTTCTGATTGGATTGCGGTAATCCTCATACCCTTTCATTGTTAATATCATGTTTTGTTTAAAAGGCCATGCTAATAGCTCGTCGTAATCTCCTTTTCCTACTCTGATGAAGACACTGATGTGGGTGCCTGTTGCATTCCCATCTCCATTTGGATATAGTCTAATGCCCAATTTGTATCCATTTTCCCAACTGTATATCGGTGGGCTGTCTAACATTCTCTGTGTTCCATCTTTTGCTCTCTGGAGCTTTTCTGCGAATTCGGTTATTTTCCATATAAATGGTGCTGTAAGATGTTTTCCGGCTACAGAGCCGTTCGTTTCTAATTCTTTTAGGCTGTTGGTCATCTGTTGCATTTTCTTTTCTATTTCGACTATTTTCTTGAGTGTATTTCCTTGGCTTTTCTCGAAATTCTTTCTGGATTCTAATATTTCTCTTATTAGTGCCTTTTGTGCATCATTTTCTGTTCGTAGGCTTTTTACTTCCCATGCCAACATTCCTATCGTTTTCATCATGATTTCGGCATGCTCGATACTATTTTCCATCATATGCTTTTGCATCTCCATAACTGGTAGTTGCGCTTGACAATTAAATAACTCTAACGGGCACTTGATTGGTTTGCCTATACATTCGTTCCAATGTTCTTTCAATTTGACCTTCTCTTTTCTGTCGCAGTTGTTTGCGCATACTCCTTCATATAGATCGCATATTTGTTCCTCTTTTGGATTCCGATGTTCCATTTCTATTTTTATCCATTCGTCAATGACTCCACAGAATTCGCATTTTTCCTCTCTCTTGGTACACACTTTGTGATGTTCTTTGATAGTCTTTTTCGTTATGATGGTTTGACATTTTTCGCATAATATCTCGTTATATTCACATTCATTTGTGTGACTTTCCGCTTCCTTCATAAGTCCTTTCCATTCACATTCTTTTACTCGGCATTGAACTAGTAGATTATTTATTTCTTTGTTGGTGGCTTTATCCATTGTGGTGGGATCTTCGTCTCTTTCAAACGTTTCGTCACATCCAGGGCATTTTATTGTTTCTGTTTCTATCACTTCTATCGTACAATCTGTACATATTCTGCATCCACATTTCGTCTGTCTTGCTCCAATCAGTAATTCTTTACATTTACAACACTTTAGTCTTTCTTTTATATCGTTCACCACTCTAATTTTGTTTTTCATTATTCGTCTCGTAGTTTCTGATGGATTCTCGCTTCCTCTAATTCTCTCGATAATTGTCTGCATATCTACAAAAATTTTCTGATTACTTGACGTTGCTTTGTTTCTGTCGTTTTATTTTTACATATTTACATGGTACGCTTTATTTTTACTCTACTGTTGAATCCGGTTCAGGGGTGAATTCTGGCATTGATGCTATCCATTCCACCCAACTTGCTGGATCTACGTGCTGTTGATTGTTACGTAGTCTTCTAATTTCGTCAGCTTGCCATCTAACTTGATCTGCTAATTGTTCATTCATTCTCTGCAATTGTAATATTGTTCTCTGTTGTTCTTCCAGTCTTATGGCTTGTTGTAGCCCTCTGTTTACACTTTCCGTTAATACTAGATGAGTATTTGTCCACTGAGTTTGCGCATTGTTCGTTATTAATGTCATTAATTCGCATTGGCGTCTCCACGTTGCCTCGATTCCTTGATCTTGGTATATTCCTTGATTCAATTCTACAATCTCTATAGGTGCATTGGCAGCTGCTGGTTGTTGTATTACTTCTACGAATGGTGGTATTCTAACTTGATTTTGTTGATTTGCATTATTCGGATTCATCTGTTGGTTATAATACATCATTAATTCATCGGCATTCTCTCTATTTCATTATTGTTCCTAACGCATTTTGTACAATATTTATAAATACGTGCATACTATTACTACTATTATACTACATAATATTTTACACTATATACAACGTCTTTTTCTCGTTTTACACCATCGTCTCCGGGGACTCTATACGTAATGTCCGTATATCCCCATATTTCTCATTCATTATCTGGTATACATCAGATTCATTGGACCATTGCTGTGCCTCGATAATGGGCGGTTCTTTTAACCAGAGTCCGCTTGTGTTAGCATTTCCTATGATTTCATATTCCTCGGTTTTTTCTGCATCGTATTGTCCTAATTCGATATCGTAATTGAATTTTTCTACTGCTGGCCATAATCTTCTCTTCGTTGGCTTCTTTCTGCATTTGGTAGTTCTCACTAATTGAATTATTATCAGCATTACTACGCTGCTTATTACTGCTGTTGTTATCCAAATCATTTTTATCATATAATTCTTTTCGTTAGGTTGTACGGTTGTATTTTCTCTTGCATTGGTTGTCTCCATTATTCCTTCTTTTGGTTGTACATTTCTAAGTGCTTTCTGGAGTTGTAAGGCTTCGTGGATTGAAAGGTGGCTGTCGTCCATGATCATTCCTTTTTTCCATGTTTCGTTTCTTGGTTTTCGCTCTGATTGTTTTATTATAGGTTGATCTGTCGCATTTGACTTGAGTGGTTTCCTTGTTATCGTTCTCCAATGCTCATGAGTTCCCTTTTGGATATTTATTACATATTTTCCGAGTTTTCTTTTCGTCGGTATGCGATACTTTCGATTCGTTATCGTTTTGCTTGTTTCACATTGTATTCTCTTGTTTACTGGTTCGTTTCTTTTAGGTTCGTATACGCAGATTTTTGTGATAGGTTTTTCTCCTGTGTTCTCAATTACTATTTCTTCTTCGTTTGCTGCATTTGACTCTATGTTTATTATTACTGCTTTACTTTCTCTGATCTGTCGTTGATATGGTTCCTCTTTTGTTTCTTTTTCCGGACGTTTTGTCGTAATTGCTTCTAGTAACTTTCTTGTTATTGATTTCCAGTAATCATCTCTTCCTTTCTGAACGTGTACTATGTACTTTCCATGCTTTCTTTTAGTTGGAATACGGTATTTTTGATTTTTGATATCCTCGTTTGATTGACATTTGATTCTTTCGTTCATCGTTCCGTTCTTTTTAGTTTCGAATATACAAACTTTTGTAATGGGTTCTTTGCCCATATTTTCGACTATTATTTCTTCTCCGCTCTTTGGATCTGATTCCACTTTTATTATTATTTCTTTATTTTCTCGTACTCGACGTTTGTATGCCTCTTCTTTTGGTGTTGTGAATTTTTCTCCCGGGGTTTTGGCTAGTGTGCACGTTATTATTATATCATTGTTGGCACATATTATATATTCTGCATTGCCTTCTAGGCTATCCCATTCACACTTCTTTCCTGCTTTCATATTCATTTTCCAACAATCGATAATTTTATTTTGTATACATACTTGTTCAATCGTTTCTATTCCTCTGTTTATTATTCGCAATTTGCCTATTCCTGGCTTTACTTGGATTTTTACGTTTCTATCTTCTGTAGCATCTCTACATACATCTTTGGTGGTTTGACATGATGATGAGTTTTCGGATCGTATTTCCATCTTTCCTGGTTTTCCTATTGCGTCGAATTGACAACTTATGCTTGTATTCATCGTCAGTTGTAAGCATATTCCTTTGCTTGCGCTTCCTTTCTCATTTATTGTTCGTATTCTGAACGATTTTATTTCCTTTGTGATGTTTTCGTCAGCTTCCGTTAACTTGATGGACGTAATCAATATCATTATTTTTTGTAGTAGGGTCGGTCGGTTTTGATTTTTCCTTTGTTGTGGTAGCATCATCCCTTTGTTTCGTTTCCCCTCGTTATTGCTGTTGCTCGTTTCTTGACGTTCCTCGTTGGATGATTCCTTTTTCTCTTGTTGGGCGGATTTATTTTCGTCTCTAGTATTATTTTGATCGCCTTGATCTTTGCTGTTGTCACTTCCTCCTTCTCCATTATTACCTCCATCCGGGGTTTCCTTTGAAATGTCGTCCTCGACATTTATTATTTCGATTATTTCCTCGTATACTTTTATTATTCTGGCTTTTATATCGTCCATCTCTTTTATTTCTTGTTTGCTCGCTTGAAATCTTATTTGCTTTCGATGCCATCTATGTATTATCATTAATAGTTGTTCCTTTCTATCTCCGATTCGTATTGCTTCTTTTGGATGATTGGTGAATTTCAGTCCTTCCCCTTTCAACATTGCTTTTATCGTCTTTGGAAATGGATAGTGAGCATATATTGTTTCTTTTAATAGAACGTTTCTGTTTCTTACCATATAATTTACGTTGAATACTTTGAGTGATGAGCCCTCGTAGGTCCATTTCATCAGATTGGCTGTTGCTTCGTCTTGTTTGGCGTCGATAGCTTCCCATAATGTTTGGATTGTTTTACCCATCATTTCTCTTTCTCTGATTGTCGCGTTACTGGTTATAAATTTTATTGCGCTTGCTTGTCTTGATTTCAGTGCGTAATGTAGTACATTATTTTCTCCATTGTCTTTTTCTTTGAACGATGATCCTGTTTTTAGTAGTTCTCTCAGAACTGTTGTAGAAGCATCTGCTGCGACTGCGAACATTAGTGGTGTTTGTCCTTCTTCGTTTGGTATATTTGAGCTGTGTCCGCATTTCTGCATAAGTTGAATTATGTCTATTATCCTTTGAGTGTTTCTGTGTTGAACTGCAATATGTAAAGGTACATTTCCTTCTACATCTGCCATAGTGAATATCATGGGTATACTTTCTTTGATACGATCCATTTCTGGTGGACTTCTAGCTCCTTTAGCGTAATCTATTACGATTTTCCCCGCTTTGTTTACTATTGTTGGGGTATCACGAAAAAGCACAGTAAAATCGATAAAACACAAAAAATGATAAAAGTGCAATATTAATTAAAAAATGTATAAAATTCGAAAGTAATAATGATCGGGGGGAAATTGGTATGGTTGAACGCCAAATTGAGAGACGAGTCCGGAAATAATAATAAAAATTGAGTGAGGGGTCCCTAGAAAATGATATAAAATAAAAAAGGAAATTAATTAAGAAAATTAATTACTAATGGGAAGCCCGAGTCAATGGGAAGCCCGAGGCAATGGAAAACCCGAGAGATGTGGAAAAGCCGAGAGCTGAGGAAAACCCGAGAGATAAGGAAAACCCGGCGCATAGACGGAATAATATAGTAGGATAAATTAGCCTAAACAACGTCAAACGTTGTTGACAAATGTCGGTCTGAAAGGTAATTATTAATGATAATTTGATAATGCAGAACCTATTGTTGACAATCGTCGGAAAACAGTCTGAGCAGGAGTATAAAAGAAAGAGGGAAAAACACGAGAGGACCAGAACTCATCAGACAAGAAAAGAGGACCAGAATTCATCAGACAAGAAAAGAGACATTATCAACCAGACAAGAAAGGACAATTATTATTAACTAGATACGAGAGAGCAGATATTATTAACTAGAGTGAATCGACGTGAACGAGCAGTAGCTAGGTTAGTAGAGAAATCCAAATCCAAGTAAAAGTCAAGGTTATCTATCAGACAGGGTGGTTCTCCCTTGGACAACCTACCCTAAGATAATCCGAGCCAAATAGTGGTTAAAAGGTGCAAATCAAGTAGTGAAATTGTGATTACAAATATTGAACCAAAGGATTGATTTGTTATTGTGATAAAGTGCAAATAAAATTATTCTGTGTTGGGTTTGCTTATTTGATCGAAAAAGGACACGAGGAGTCAGAGGGAACCGACTTTCAATAATAATAACCCAACATTTTGGTGAGCCCGACGTGATAAAAAGTCGGCGGAAAACATTGCTGAAAATAATTGAATTGTTAAAAAGAGACGACGTGATAAAAAGTCGGCGGAAAACAGTGCTGAAAATAATTGAATTGTCAAAAAGAGACGACGTGAGTGTCAGAGAAAAAATAAACTGAAAAGAGAATAAATTATTAAATTAAAAGAAAACTTTCAAATTATTGAGGAACTTCGTGGTTCAGTACGCCAGAAGTTATAAAGAAAATTATTATAGAATAAATTCCAAAATTAAAACAAAAGGTAATATTAATAATTGTAATATTTTAAAATTCAGACGAGAAAAAGTTGTACAAAAAAGATTTTATAATTTGAGAAACCAGAAGCAATCAGAAATAATGGCGAGCAATTCCAATAATAATGATCAAACCCCGGTGTCTACTGTGACAACCCCTGTATCTAATATCCAAGCAAATATGTCTACTACTCTTAGTAATGATTATGCAAGTTGTCAGAAACTACCAGTTCAGCAATATGGAGGAGATCCGGTTGAATTTGTTGATTTTATGGCTGATTACTACATGTATGCCACTGCTTATGGATGGAGCCAATCGATTATGGTGCAACGGTTACCATTGTATTTAAAAGGAGCAGCGAGAGAGGCTTGGCAACAAATTGATAAAAGACTCATTGCCAATGATTGGACCAAGTTGAAAGATGCCTTAGCAGCGAAATTAATTGGTGGTGATATTAAACGAATAATGCGCCAAAAGTTTTACAATCGAGTGCAGAGACCAGACGAATCAGTAAGTGAATTTGCTTATCATTTGACAACCCTTGCAGAGAAAGCTTTTGAGATTAAACCTGAACAAATTGATGTGGCGAAGCAAGTGAAGGAATTGTTGCAAGACCAATTTTTGACAGGAGTCAGAAAAGAAATTAAAAAGGCCCTATGCTATGTAGATTTCAACAATTTTGATGAGCTAATTAAAAAGGCTATGAAGATTGAATTGAATTTGAAAACTACTCAACCAAAAGCAGAATCTTTTACAACTATTAATGAATCTAGAGACAGATCAATATCACCAATCAAAAGTAATTTATTCCAGAAATCCACCAGTCCATCACCAAAATTTAGAGTAAAATTTGAGCCAAGGAAATCTACAAATAGTCCAAATGAGGAGAGAGAAAGACCAGTTCAGTGTAGTCATTGTCAGAAATTGGGACATAATATAAATCAATGCTGGTTTAAAAATAATACTCAAAGAAGTCCAAGTCCTGTACAGTGTGATCATTGCCAAAGAAAGGGACATAGTAATAGTCAATGTTGGTTTAAAGATGAAGAGCAACAAAGTCCAAAGAGGATGTGGCCAAATTGGTTGAAAAGCAATGGTGGGAAAAGTTTTAATAAAATGAGCACTAATAGTCAGCGAATTAATGATAATATACAGTGCTATAATTGTGGAAAGAGAGGGCATGTATCACGGAACTGTTTCGCAAGATCAAGATCTCCATCAACTTCACCGTCACCTCAAAGAGATAGAGTTAATTTACAAGGCCGAATTCAATGTCATTCATGTAGAGGTTATGGGCATATGGCAAGGTCATGTCCCAGGAATAATGAGAGATTTCAAAAGCCAATCTTAAAGAAAATTAGATTCCAAAGTGATAAATCACAAGCAGACAATGTTGCTTTTGTGCAGCCAGATAATTATAATAATAGAATTGAAGACGAAGTGAAACAAATGAGTCGACGTTTGGATCGTTTAATATGCAAGTTTGAATCTGATGAAGAGACAGATAATCACATGATGTATGAGTCGCAATCAGAAGCATCAGATACAGAGCTGAAAAGAATGATGATTAAAGATGATCTGCAAAGCGAAAAGGCAATAATGATTATATCGAAGCTTAATAAATTAATCGAATCGAGAGCAGCGGAAACGTCTAAAATAATGACATCATTACTGGAATTGAGTCAAATGTCACTGAGTGTACAAAAATTGAAAAATGTAATTGAACTATGTGCTGATCATTATGAGGTAAATTTAAAAGATAGAGATGAAATAACAAATATGATGAAGATATTTGGGAAAGCTTTCAGAGAAAATAAATGGTTAGATTTTATTTTTATTGATGTTGTAGATGAAAGTAAAAATAGCGTGATTTGTATTCGTTGTGAAATTGGAGATTATGTTAAAGATTTAAAGAGAGATTAAAAGAGAATAATGGAAGACAGATAATAAAGGTGAAATTTAAGAATAGGTATTTAGAAGACGATGAATTTTTAATAGATTGTGGTTTTATACCTGGAAATAAAAATAAATTGCAGGTTGCGAGCATGATTAGGGAAGAAGTAGTGGAAAAAAGTGATTCGCAAGAACTAATAGGAGACTTAAGAGATGCTTTAAGTGAGTGGGATGGAGTTAAAATTACGGAGAAATTAAAATTAATTGATAAAATAGAACTACAGGAAAATGCTAAACTAGAAATAGTAAACATAATACGACCATATTTATATGATAAATCGAGGTATGGAGAAAATTGAAATGTTTGATGCGAAGATTTGGTAGAGAATTAAGAGAAACTAGAATGGAATTAAAACCATTTATTATAGCAATAGATTATGAAGATTGGGGAAAAACAGAGTATATAGAGGAACATTGGTGTACAAAGGTTCAGAAGTTACGAAAAAGAGCTGCAAACCAAATAGGAAAAGATGGAATTATTGTATTGATGTTCAAAGATGAAGAATTAGATGATGATGAATATTTATATGATTGTGGATTTAAGCCACAGGAATTAGACGAAAACGGATACCTAGATGCTGATGGAAGGGCAGGGTATTTAGTAAATTGTGTAGTAGCAATAAAGGAACAGAAAGTAGATTCAGTGGATAACTCGGAGAATTCAAATACAGATATAGAGGAAGATAACGTGAAAACAAAAGTAGATGAAATTTTCAGTAATAAGGAAATTCAGGTGGAACACCTTGAAAAACAAGAAATTTTTGAGGCACCCGAGGTGAAATAAATAGTGAAATAATCGTTAGGAAACCTAGAACTTTATATGAGATAAAGCGGAGTTTAGTGAAAATTGAACAGGAAGTTGATGAAACAAAAATAATCTTAATGGGCTTGATTAAAGCAGTATATCCGACGTTTGAAATAAAAATGGATGTCGAGTATGAGTTAGGAAATATAGTAACTGAAATGAAAAACAGACTTCCAGGTGTTGTGCAAAGATTTGGAGAAAACGATAACTTTTGTGATAAGAAACTAATTGAAAATTTGATTAAAAATGGAATTGACAAAGAAGTAATGTTAACTAGTTTAACATATATGGTCTTAGAAATTGGAGCTCATGTGATAGCAAAAACGGATAATTTGGAAAATTTGATAGATGTAGCAGCACGAATCTCAAATGAATATTTTATGAAGTGGGTCAAAAATAATGGAGGTTGGAAGAAGTTGAATAATGATCTTACAGTAAATGAAAGTGATGAAAAAAATTTACTATACAAACCGTTAAATGGAAAGGATAGCCCGAAGCTAAGAAAAAAGATGATATTCCCATGGGCAATAGTTATGCTCTTTATTTTTTGTACAATAACTACACAAGCTACAGGTATGACAGCTTACGATTGTTCCCAAACAGAAATGGGGAAAATTTATTCGGTTGTGGACATTGCAGAATGTCCGGATGCATACCCAAAGAAATTGAAAGTAGAAAATGATGTAAAATATTATGTGTATCAGGAATCTGATCTACGGCGAGCCAAAGTTAGAGAATGTATTGCGAAGCGAACTACTTTTGTATTTTTCTGTGGTAAATGGAGCCACACATCATTGATAAAAATGCACGCTATTCCACGACCAGTAGAGGTAATGCCAGAAAACTGCTTAGCTGCGTTTCAAACAGAGGAGTTAAAAATTAATCCGGAAATTAAATTAAAAGCAAAAGTAAATCACAGAATAAGAGAGACAGTTGTTGTAAAGGGAGTAATACAACAAGATGGAACGTGCGAAGGAGAACCATATAAAGTAAATGAAAAAATTATTAAACAATCAGTGGTGATTGAAGAATATTTGACAGAATTAAGAGAATTTGAAGGAGTTTTTGATGATGAAACAGGAAAACTTCAAACGCATCCGTTTTGTAATATGAGACAAAGTAATTGCCAAACAGGAGAATCCATTTTAGTATTTGATGTTAAAACTGATGTATGTAATTTAGCACATTTGAAAACTATGACTTTCAAAGAGTTAAGTGGAGAACAATTTAGAGAAAGCCCCGATAATTTCAATATAAATTATAAATCGAATGGCACAATTAGGTCAACTCCAGTATGGACGAGGAAAACCACTCCAGTATTAATGTCGACATTACCAACAGATGGTATGCGTTTTATAAAAAAGGAGGCTACCAATAAATGCGGGCAAATGGTTTATGCAACAAATTACAGAGGTGTTTACGTATCAAAAATGATGGTGCATGAGGCGAAAACTAAAATACACACAAATGATATTAAACTCACTCACTACTTTAACAATAAAATTGATTATTTGTACCATTTTAGTCAAAACATAATGGAGAATATATATCGGGAAATGATTTTAAATGATTGCAAATTGAATAAAGAGATACTTAGAAACAGGATGGCAATGGCCATTACAAATCCAAACTTAGTAGCACCTATGCTAATATCAGAAAACGGTGTATTTGCCAGAATCTTCGGAGAGGCCCTATATAGCTATAAATGTAAAGCAATTACAGTGAAAATTATGAAATACGAAAAATGTACAAATGAATTGCCGGTGAGTATAAACGGAAAAATGCGATTTATGGAACCCATAACAAGAATATTACTGGACGAGCAAACTAAGCCAAAAATTCTTCAATGTAATAGATTACTTGCTCCGTTGTATCGCTTAGCACAGGATTCATGGATAGCATTACCAGATTACCGAGGAGTGAGAACTCCGGATAAATTAGAATTAACAAATCTAGAATATCTAGTAAATTTCACATCCCTAAATAAAATGGCACAAATGGGTTTCTATGCAAGCGAGGATATCGAAGAAGCTCAAAGAAACTTATTATTTCCGTCAAAAAAGGAACGTGTAATCTCAGAAATGATTGATACAATTTTGCCTAACGGGGAAGGTAAAGTCAATTATGAATATCTTCTAACACCAGATCACTTTAGAAAGGCAACATATAAAACGATGAAAAAGATCTGGGGGAAATTCATGTTTTTAGGACAAGCATGCGCAGGCTTAATTGGATTCTATGTTGTAATCATAACAATAAAGGTAATAATGTCACAAATATTATCGGCTCATAGAATATACGTAATATCCGGATGGTCATGGAAAATAATTATTGGTTGTTTTCCATTTTTAGCGAGATTTTTCATTACTCATCATCAATATAGAGAAATGGCAAGTGTGAGAGCACAACTGAAAACCGATCAAAAAAGTGAAGTGTCTCTATGTGCAGCAAGTGATCACAATAATGATAATAATGATGACATCAATGATGATAAAAAGGAGCAAAGATATTTTCAAAAAGGAATTATGAAGAGTGAAAAAAAGCCAGAGCTACAATTTTTATTAGAACCTATGCCAAAACTTAGCGGAATTGAAACACTTTCAAAGTGGTATACACCAACATTTTCGCCAACGGCACCAAAGTATCCAACTGAAAAATTAAAAGAAATGAAACCGATAGAACATATTAAATTTGAATTAGATAACATTGAACCCACGAGCGCAGAAATTGAACGGAGAAACATGCTCGGATTACCGTGTAGTTATGCAATGATGACGTTAGGAAATAAAGGCAAACAGCCTCGAATAAACATTTTGTTCAATGGAAGAAAGGTGGAAGCTTTGTTAGATTCAGGTTCCAGTAATACTATAGTATCAGATGATTTGTTGACAATTGAAGAGAAATCGAAGATGAAACCAACAAGTAAAGTAATAAGGTCAATGTCGCACAATGTTTTAAGTATAATTGGGAAATTAAAAGCTGAATTAATTATTGGTGATCACGAATTAGTGCATTATGTGTCAGTGATGAGAAATAGTCCTGTCGGATTTTTATTTGGTATGGATGTAATGGAACAACTACAGGGAATTTCTCTTGATCTAAAAACTGGGAGATTAATGAAAGGACAGACAGACGAAAAAGGACATAAGGTGAGAGAGGTGTTTTTAAATCAGACGCTAGAATTGCCAGCAAGAAGTGAGGTAATATATTATGCAGATGTGTTAGATGTGTCAGATGACGAGTGCATATTTGAACCAAATGAGAAGCTAATAGAAAAATACGAAATTCCAATGTGTGAGGAAGTGGTAAAGGTCAAAGACCAAACAGTGCCAGTGAGAATAGTAAATCAAAACACAAAACCCATCCAAGTGAAACCAAAAACCAAACTGGGAAAACTAACGAAGTTTGAAATAGAGAAAATCCCGAAATTACCGAGAAATATTAAAATTTACAAAGAGCCACAAGTCATTAGTAATGATTTAACAGAATCACAAAATGGGAATTCACAGAGTTATTAAAGAAATATAAAATGGTGTTTGCAAAACACGAGTACGATTTGGGACTCACCCAAGTAATTGAACATGAGATACCATTACTTGATGAAACTCCGATTAAATTGAAACCGTATAGAATTCCATATATACATCAAGAGGAAAGTGATAGGCAGATAAAAGCAATGAAAGAGTTCAAAATAATACGAGATAGTTCTTCACCATTTTCATCGTCAATAGTAGTTGTTAAAAAGAAAGACGGCGATCTGCGATTTTGTGTTGATTATCGGAAATTAAATCAAGTTAAGCGAAAGGATACATATCCTATTCCAGTTCCACAAGAAATGTTTGATCAAATGGGAGAAGTACAATTTTTCACAGTAATCGATCTTAATAAAGGTTACAATCAATTTAAAGTGAAGGAAGAAGATCGAGAAAAAACGGCTTTTTCTGATGGTAAAGGATTGTATGAATTTAATGTGTTACCGTTTGGATTAACTGGAGCACCTGCTACGTTCCAGCGAGGTATGAATTTTGTTTTACGGGATATCCCACATGCATTAGTCTATATTGATGACATAATAATATTTTCAAATACTTTTAAAGAACATCTGAAAGATGTGGAAACTGTATTTAGAAGATTATTAAAGGCTAATTTAAAAATAAAACCCTCTAAATGTGAATGGGGAAAATCGGAAGTGGTTTATGTAGGTCATATTATTTCTCGAAATGGATTGCAACCAAACCCAGAAAATGTGAGAAAAATTAAAGAATACCCAATCCCTGAAAATGTAGACCAAGTTCGACAATTTCTAGGCTTAGCTAGTTATTATAGAAAATTTATTAAAAGCTTTTCTCATGTAGCACAACCCTTAAATGTATTATTAAAAAAGCAGACTCAATTTAAATGGGGAAAAGCGCAACAAGAAGCATTCGAATTACTTAAAGAAAGCTTGATTAAAAAACCTATACTGAGATGCCTAAATTTTAGAATACCATTCATTTTAATGACAGATGCAAGTAATTTCGCATTGGGTGCAGTATTAGGACAACAAGTCGAAGGTGAGAAAGATCACGTAATAGCATATGCCAGTAGAACGTTAAAGCCACATGAAAAGAATTATTCTACAATTGAGAAAGAAACATTGGCATTGGTTTACGGTATAGCAACGTTTAGACAGTATTTAGTTGGCAGAAAATTTGTTGTGTTTACTGATCATAATCCGTTACAATGGTTGATGAAACATCGGGATTCAGCCAGCAAACTGATCCGATGGTCAATAGCCCTACAAGAATATGATTTCGAAATTAAATATCGAACAGGTAAATCAAATGGAAATGCGGATACGCTATCGAGAATCCCTGTAAATAATGAGAGTAAGAATAATGAAATGAATTATAATAATACAATATTTATGGCAATCAAAACCGCTAATAATTTGCAGGAACTGCAAAAAGATCAGGAAAAGGATAATGAATTAAATCAATTGCGGAAACATGCAGTCACGATCAAAAAGGAAAGTGACTGGAAACATGTAGTTGACGAAAAACATAAATATATCATTCATGATGGTTTGTTAAAATGTGTTAAAAATGAAAACTTATTAATTGTGGTTCCAACCAAACATCGAACAACGTTAATGTTAATATACCATGATGGAGCACTAGGTGGACATTTATCCGCTCGGAAGACATTATCAAGATTGAAACAAAAATATTATTGGGACACTATTGAATCAGATGTCAGAAAATGGTGTCATACTTGTGAAGTGTGCTTAACCAGGCGAAATACGGGAAAGAAAATAAAAGTACCTTTGAAACCTATGCCAGTGCCCGGAGCGCCGATTGAAATTACTGCAATGGACATTGTTGGTCCGTTACCTGAAACAATTAATGGCAACAAGTATATCATTGTGTTCTGTGATTATCTAACTAAATGGCCTGAAGCATATGCGATGCAAAATCAAAAAGCGGAAACAGTTGCAAAGATATTTGTAGAAAATATTATTTTTCGATATGGAGCACCGAAGAAATTACTTACTGATCAAGGAACGAATTTCCAAAGTGAACTGTTTATCTCAATCACGGAGTTATTCGGGATACTGAAACTAAGTACATCGCCTTATCATCCACAAACGGATGGTCTAGTTGAAAGATTTAACGGAACATTAATCAATATGATATCATCCTACGTAAATAGAAAACAGAAAGATTGGGATTTGTTTATCAAGCCATGCTTATTTGCGTATAGAAATGCAGTGAATGAGAGTACCGGTGAAACACCTTTCTATCTCATGTATTTACGGCGGAACAACATGCCGGTTGATTTAAAATTTCAAGCACCTATCTCACAGTACATGGATATATCTGATTACAAAGTAATTATGCAAGAAAGACTTCAATCGGTATGGACTCAAGCTGGACTTAAAATAAGACATAGTCAAGAAGCGTATAAAGAGTGCTATGATAAACGAGCACATGCTCACAATATTGAGGTAGGAGATTTAGTGTATGTACATAAACCAGAACCAGCAAAGGGTTTATCACCAAAATTACAGAGACCATTTAAAGGACCATACGTAGTATGTGATACCACTGAAACTAATCTAAAATTACGTCCACAAAATAATAAAAAGGCAGGAACAATTATCGTTCATGCTAATCGATGTAAAAAGGTGCCAGTTGCAGAAGACACTAAGTATCAATTGAGATCTAAAGACAAAAACGTGGAAAGGCACACCGCGCTCAAACAAAAGACAGCAAAAAATCGCTCACCATTGGGATATATCAACAAAACTTTGTTCGTTACAACACTCATGATAATCAATGTGTTAGGGTCGAATGCGACTCCATCGTTTCCAAATTACGCTATTAAAAGGATCCCGTTAATGGAAAAAGTTGATATTTATGCCACATGTACCCAGATGGTATGGATCTATCGTTGTGCACCGACCGAAGAAATAGAAATAAGTAATTTACTGAATTATTTTGAACCACCAGTGAAGTTGAATTTTAATAAAAATACTTATGTAGATCGTCAACTAACAATAAATTATGAATACCCATGGTTAATAAAACAAGTGCAACCCCAAATAAATGGTAATAAAATAATGAACCTGATTAAGATTGAAATATGGACAAAAACATTATATAACTACGTTTCCATAGAACCAGTGCTGAATGGAATCAATATATATTGGGAACCCGAAATTCCCAACAAGTGAAAATAATTTTTCAGAATTATACAATCGATACGTTGAATGTTAGAAGGTCTTTCGTGCATTATGCGAATCTAAAACTGCATCATACCTACGATATCGCAGTTCATTACTACGAAAAAGTATTGCACGATAATGGTACAGAGAATAATGACCGGTGGGTCAAGATCTATCTTAGTCGGAAATCACTTTTGTTGCAAAACGAAACAAATCGAGTTCATTTACAGTTAGTTGACCAAAAACTAAATATTTCACGGCATTCAGGTATGAATGAAAAAGTTATGATCTATTATCATGAGAAAATTCAAGCCACGTTAACAAGTAACTTTACCTTTAAAATGTTAAATTTTCAGCAAATACGATCTAAATCAAAAGTGGTAATCATAAAAATCAAGTATTACAAACGCATATCAAATTTCAATCCCTGGGAAATCATTTTTGTCGAAACGAGATTCATTCGAGTTGTATATAATTCAACGGGACTCGTAAAGAACACCAATTATTCTCATATCTCTAATGTAAATATTCGAAAACAAAAAACAATGTTACCTTCGTTCAACGACTATATGGCTAATGTGCAAATTCGTGAGAATAACACTACATCATCTTCATCTGATAACAATGAAACCATAATTGTAATTTTATCGATCTGTACAATCAGTGTGATATCATTCTCCATCATTTTTCTTCTCGCATCGCTAGTATATCTTCGGAAACTAAAGCAACAACTTGAGCGTCAATCCATGCCCAAAGACCTTGGATTGTCTATGAGGAGACAATCGTGTAGTGAGATACATTTATTTTGCATGCAATTATGATAATGTAGTAGTACAGTATAAGTATCAACTTTTTATTTGAATAATGTAAAGATTTGCACCTTTCGATCATTGATGAGTTTGATTGGCTGTTGAGAGCAAAGAAGGGGAAACAAAATTTGCGCAGGTAAAAATTTTGGGGCAAAGAAAATTTATTAAGGGGTATATAAGAAAAAAAAAAGTAAATAAAATAGTATAAAAATTCAAATTAAAATAGTAATTAATTTTTTTATTAATATTATTATTTATACCGCTACGAGTTGAGTCAGTATCCTTAGGGTACTTTACCTTGACTCTAGCGTCAATTTTTAAAATTGAAATAAATTAACGAACTATATTTTAGCAATGCAACAAATTCAATGGGCAAGGACAATTTATGATAGCTATCTAAAAGCTACATAGGAACGATGTTGGACGAAATCCATACATTATCGAAGAAAATTTGCAAATTCCAAACTACCTGAGAATAGATGATAGGAAAATGAAGATCCAAATATTCAGAGTGAATAGGCAAGCTGGAATTAAACTTGCAGATGAGATAAATATAACGACAAAGGACGAATTCATGCTCCACGTTATCAAAGGAAATGTTGAAATGATCGAAGACAATCAGAAGATATGGTGGGAAATGCATCAGGATCGTCGTGGAAAATGCAGAAGGAAGCAATGACAAAAAGGTTGAGAGCAGCAAATGAAAATGCACTGGTTGTGTTCGAAACCAGAACGAAAAACGAAGCTCAAGAAATACCGCAGGTAATATCAACACTACCTGTGGATGAAAAATTGTTGGCAATCACAGAAGAAATGCTAAAAAGAAGAATGTCATTTTTAAGAAAAGAAATGGATCAAGAAGAGATAAGAAGTAGGATCTTGTTTATAGATGCGGAATATGGAACATCAGAAACCAAACAGATGGTACCGCTATCTATTGCGATAATGAATTATTATGGAAAAACAATAAAGGATGTCTACCTTACTCCAAGAGGAAAATTGTGGCATTTTAATTCAAAAATTCATGGAATAACGGAAGTGGCAAGTAGGAATCAAAATGACCAATATTTAATTATGCAGGAAGTCCAAAATTTGGTAGTTGGGAAGATATTAATTGGCCACGATCTTCATGCGGAACTACAATATTTAAAACTTTGGGTAAACCAGTTGCATGGTGTTCGAGATTTGGCAACGGCGCAAGCATTGGAAAGTTTGGAGTTTCCAGAAGAGGAGAATTTTTCAAATTAAAAACTGTTGTTCAGGAGATGTTTGGAGAACAAATGCAGGTGGCATACACTCAGCCCTTGAAGATGTAAAGAATATAAGAAGAATATATTTGCACATTGAGAAACTGTGGATTGATGATGTTGAAATACCAAAGAAGCAGCCATCGAAGAAATATTCGTTGGAGGAATATCGGAAACTTCATAACACCGTTTCAACATCAATGACCAAATCACAGAAGAAATTGACCTCACGTCAGCAGAGGATATGGAAACTGATGGTGAAATTCAAACTATTCAATTAAAATGGGCAATAGAAGAGACGATCGAAACAATTGAGGAGAGTTTGGGTTTGATAATCCACGAACAAATTTATCAAATCCAACCAATATTCGAGCCTTGGTCAAGTATCTCGCCGAGGAGCAGAAAGAGAAAAACTCCATTGAATTCATTGGAAGTCGATAGTGAAGAAACTATCGTAATAAACCAGCTTACATACAAGAAAAAGAAAACGGTCATTCACTATAAATGTGGATCAAAAACACTGAAACTTGAAATGAAATAAATTAATGTTATTTATATTATTATTTATAAAATATTAATTTAATAAATCTCATCTTTTGATTTATGTCGTCCCATACAAAAAAAATAAATAAATAAATAAATAAATAAATTTGCCATTATTATTATTCAAATTATTATTTTAATATTATTATCAGTTCTCGAAAGCCTCGGATCTCGAACTTCGGGATCTGAGACTCACAAGAAGATCCATTCCCCATGCCTGCAGCCTGGCGTAACCAGCAGGAGGAATGGAATGTTTTAATATAGCCTACAAACACAATAAAAAAAAATTCAAATAAGTATTACAAGTTTTATTGTTTTTGATGAAAAAAAAAATGTAAATATCCCTATTGTTTTTTAAATAATAATAGAATTTACCTCATATTTCGGCAATTCCTCGAAAACAATGTCACTTATTTCCGGCATCTTTCTTCTTTAACGATATTAAGGAGACAAAATAACTTACCATAAATCCAAACCCCAAATCCCATTTTGATTCACATTGTTTCGTGGTGTTGGTAATATGTGATACCGTGACGCAATAATATATTGATAACGAGACCATATTACACCAATGAAAAAGAATTGAACCATCAAGCCAGTAACACAAAGCATCAATATGATAAAACATGAAATAGCCGGATTAATGTTAATTAAAAAAAAAATGTTTATTCAACAGAAAAAGGGTAGC